>JAMKCH010051894.1:0-114132 GCA_023653785.1 Ophioderma brevispina | reverse complement strand
CCACGGAGCTTCCGCGGGGGATCACACCTCCGGTGGGCAGTCGCTTAATTATCAGCATCACTGGCGAGAAATCGTCGGCGATTGCTGGGTGAGGAGCGTGATGTCCGACGGTTACCGTCTGGAATTTCACTGCTCCTCCATCCCGTTGTTCAGTCAGGAGGGTCACGCGGCTCACCGCAGACCCAGAGATGCGTCAGGTCCTGCTTCTAGAGATAGCGGACCTTCGATGCAGACCTTCGATGCAAGCAGGCAATCGTCCCAATTGTCCCTTTTTGGTCGAGCTTCTTCCTAGCTCCCAAAAAAGACGGGCGATTGGCGGCCGATTCTTAATCTGAAGCCGCTCAATGTCTTCATCAAGCCGAAGAAATTTCGGGTGGAGACGTTGGCCCGCGCTCTCTGTCGCCCAATCAAACTGTTGGGCGACGTCTCTGGATCTCAAGGACGCCTACCTCCACATCCTAATCGAACGGGAGAACCAAGTCTGGTTACGCTTCCAGATAAGATCTAGAAGCGTACCAGTTCCGGTGCCTTCCGGTGCCTCCGGTGCCTGGCCGACATCGACGGGCGGCTTCGGTCGCTCATGCTATGCTCGGCGTTTCAGCTGACTCTCCTGAACCTTTTGGGATTGCAGCGGCTAGACCGGGAGTCACCCGAGTTTGCTCGGGTGTCTCTCGCCGCGGGCTTGGCGTCGCGGTCGCTGGACGTGGCCTTGGCACTTGCATTTCAGGACGAAATAATTTTGTCCGGCCACTTACTCTGTTCATCAGATCACAGACTTCCTGAATTCTTTATTCTAGTAGTGGCCTAGACATGAACACAATCAAGAATCTCAAGTTGGCGGTTCGGTTCTATCACCGAGGAACGGCCCCTGGGACTGTTCCGAGTGGTGATGATGGGCTTTTTGAACCGCCTCTTACATGGCATGTTTTACACCAGGCCGCCAACAAGGCTCGTTATGCCTAGGTGGGACTTGCCAACCGCCCTACGGAGTTTGACAGGCGTACCGTTCGAGCCGATGGGCTCCGCCAGTCTGGCCGCCGTTACGTCCAAAACTTTTTTCCTCCTGGCGATGGCGTCAGGCCGTTGCGCCTCCGAATTGCACGCATTGTCGGTGGGGAAATTTATAGTTTTGGACGTTTCGGTGCCACTCTCCACTTACGCCCGGGTCTTCTCCAGTATGAACGACCTGGCTTCAGGGCACCCCCCTCTGCTTTTGCCGGACATGTCGGTTGGTTCTGCCGTGAGGGAGGACTGGCTGTGGTGTCTGGTGGGAGCACTCGATTTTTACCTCTCCCGTACTAAGACCCTTCGAGACACGTTGGGTCTGCGAGGTTATCAATCAGGCCAATGCGGTGAGCGCCGGCGGACGTGCTACGGCTCATTCCACCAGAGCTGGGGCAAGTTCGGCCGCCTTTCACCGCGGCCTCCGCCTAGAACAGATCATTAACACCGTTGGCTGGCGCTCTAACTATTCCTTCATAACCATGTTTATGAGGGATATGAGTTCCGAGACCGGCGGTTTTCACTCGCGCCGTTTTCTAACAGCGTGAGCATGATCAGTTCAAGGTAAGTCTTTTTCCGGGACTTTAACCGGAATTAACTTATATGGTGGACGGGGAGCGAAAGTGGGGCCTACTTGTTCTAGGCCTTTAGTAGCTTTCGCACTCTGTATCCAAGGGTGGTGTTTACCCGCGGCCGCCCTTTGAGGGTAGCCTTCGGGTTCGTTCTTCACTAGGGTTTTCTATTCGAATCGTGTTAGTCTGTTTTCGGGCGACAACTACCTCCGGCCTATGGTCGGTGCTAGTCTGGAAAAAGGGGTTTTTCAATATCGATGCAATTTGTAATTATCGACATTGGAAATCCTAAGGAGATTTCAAATATGAGGGAGTTTGTTTGAAAACAGTATTGTTTTCTTAACTCCCGTTATTTGGAAATCTCCTTTTTCCAATGTCGATCCCTTCCCACCCAGCCCCACTGGTTGTCGCCCGAGTGGTGAGCCTATGGGGTTGCGGGAAAGAGGACGAGCATGATGGGATCGCCGGTGACGTCAGTGGTATGACGTCACCAGGGATCGCCTGAATAGAAATTTGTGTATATAGTTTTGGGGGTCATCTTGTGCACCAAAGATGATGCAATTTGTAATTATCGACATTGGAAATGGAGATTTCCAAATAACGGGAGTTAAGAAAACAATACTGTTTTCAAACAATCCCCTTCATGTTATTTATCATACAGTCCTGAGTTATTTTATATTTGTTTTAATGGACGTACCACCAGGTAGGTGTAAAGTAAACTAAAAGAATTACTATGTGTTCATCATGAATATTATTGATGTTGATTCACTTCTGAAATGAAAATAACAGTAACTGCTGATGATTTGAACACGCGCAGCGGAAGTTGCATTACCAGCATTGTCTTGTCATCATTTCCTGCCAAACACGGCAAATACCGCTATCGGCTGTTTCTACTGGTGAAATAGCAGTATGCAACATGGCAAAAACCTTCTCAGAGCAGGTTTGATTTTGCCGTACCGCGTCGTGTTAAAATAGCGGGCCAGTCTGTTTCTACTGAGCTGGATAAAGGATCGATCCGTGTCCGAAGCGGTAAATGGCCCAGTAGAAACCCGCTCTATGTGTGTTGTGGCAATAATAGTTTGATCTTGTTTGATACTGGACGGGTGATGAACGGGTTCATCAGTGTATGATGTTGTTGTGTATCGTTTTATTAAATTGTTTGTATTGATTACTGAAGTGAAGTTTAAATATTACATGGTTAAATGATATAAAATGTTTGTTTTTTACCTTAATGACAGGATATGACACAATTGTGTTGAGTTGTTATTAAAATTTTCACCACTCCCACTCAAACTAAGCACTTTTGTTTTTTATTTTTACCTATAGTAAATGAGATAAATTGGTAAAATAGCATCAATATTTTACAACTTTATCTCTTCACAGAATTGGTCTTAAACTTGGTCTAAGTGTTCATGTTTACGTCTGTCCTTTTCATTTTGTTTTGCATAGCTGCTTTTACATTTGTATAATTTGATAATTAATTGGCTGAATTATGAAAAGTCCAGTCCAAATTTCTAAAGTAAAACGATGATATTTCCATGAGTATTTGGGAAAAATGATACAAGGAAGGCCATAGTGAGTAGCCCCTACTGTCTTGGTGAGTCGAAAATATACAGACGACTTCTTTACTTTTGAGCTATCCGCAAATTTAAATATTTGACTCTCTTGGGTGGTGGATCACTGATCTGCCTTTAACTTCAAATTATCATGGAATAAAGTGCATCATTGCTATTTCATTAAGGACACCCATCACCCATTAATAGTGTAATCCTGATGCCTATCCAGCTGGACCATTTTGACTTTTAAAAATTAATGTTATATAAGGATGCTTAAAGGGGCATCCCGTAATCCTTAGCCTTGTCCCCTTACTTACCTAAAAAAAGTGAGATTTTTATATCATCTGAACTGTTGGCCTAAGTTTAGAATGTGTGCCTGATCTTACGCGCAGATTCAAAATACTCTGGAAGAAATTCGTAATTTTGAATTTAAATTGTTATTTTAGGTCAAAGGTCAAGTAATTTAGCAAGATATAGGGTCAAATATTATAAAACAAGCATCAACTTCAGTTGAAATGGTCCTATATAGTCTGTGTCATAATTAAATTAAGGTATATTTATTTATTTTTATTTTATAAATAAGGTATAGTTTGGACTGTCTACAATGTTTAGTTAACCAAGTTACACCCAACATTAATCCCCATCCTGTGGGGTAGGTGGGGGTAATTCTAATGTTGGGAAAAGCACAGAAGCTTGGGGCATGCTCAGCCCCTGGAATCCTATGCATACCTTTGATTAGGTAGAAAATAAAATCACAAAGGAAAAGGCATTTTGCCATTAGAAGAAGTGTGACAGTTCATCACGAAATGAGCATCAGAATACGTGCATGTGCATGACACACATAATCATATTATCCTATAAAATATTTTGCAATAAATGTCTGGACACTTTTTGAATTAAAATAATGCCACACGCCAAGCTGAAATGCCCAACTGCTCATGCAAAAAAAGATTTTTCCAAATGAGTTAATTGGTCTCCCTCAAGTATGACACCAATACTCCATAAAACCAAACAGCACCCAGAGATATGCCAGTAATACCCTAAAGCCGTATAAAAGAACCCACAGGTAGTAGTAGTAGTAGTTCTCTCACAATGGTAGACCATGTAGTCTTTTTCAAGATTCATAGAGTATCTAATGGGACAAATTTCAAAGTGACACTTAAATATGGTAACACTGAAATGTTTCCAAACCACTGCCTGAGGTGGGTGGGACTCTTGATTAAAACCTATTACTGCAGTAATTATTCTCATCTGTCATGACAAATATAATATAAATCATTCAATTACCACCCTGGGAGGGGAGGCTTTGTCCAAATAATATTCATACTTGTAGTATACATACTGCACGAAGAATATAATATTAAGCCTTAAATACTTCAAAATTTAAGTAAAAGTGTCATTGATACAATCAATAAGTAATGGACCTTAGAAGCAAATGCTGTCATAATCGTTTTTTAGTTTATATAAGTTCCACAATCTCGATAATTAAAGTTAATGAAATGAATTTTTACTTAAAACATATCTCGCCCAATGCGGGAACCAAAAGCTGATATGAATTGCTAGGGGTCACACAGGTGGTTCCACATGCCTGAACACATGGTGTGTAGGAAACATTGCAAAGCTTCTCATTTGTTACATATTATAAATGAGTTGCATTCAACAATATCACTTAACATATTTGTTTGCCTCAAAGGGAGATAAGTTTGTTCACTTGATTTGATTGTTACAGAACTTCTGACAAAATATTTAGACAGTCAGTGACCTTAGGGGTATTGAAAGTGAACCTAGGTTAATTGTTTCATTGTACTTGTAATTTATCACTACTTCTGCTGTAGTAGTAGGTATGACAGTGAAGATAAACGCTTTGTAGGTTTCACACCTCAAATTAAACTGCCTAATGTGCCTATACTATCATATACAAACACACCATCAAGAAACTCTCATTTCTTTGTGATCATGTGACTGGTACCCTAAATGTTAGGTTTTATCAGAAGATCTCGATACTGTCAGCCTGCCAAGCATGGAAATTGCAAGTGTTGATCAGTTTCCGGTGAGAAATCGGCACCCGACAAAAACACCGCCCAACACAGACTATTTGCATAAAAGCACTGGCCATTTTTTCCCTGCAGAAAAAGATATGTACCCAGCCTGAAAAATTTGAATAAAGTGATTAACACTTCTGATTTACATATGCTCCTTCAAGTAATCAAGCTGAAAATTACAGCCATTTTGGGCAAATCTGAGCTTTTTGGAGATTAGGGATGTGGCCCACTGTCACTAATTTTAACAATGCGTAGCAGTAGGATTGGGGGTAATTAGAGGTGTGAAATATATACATCTCCCTCAGATTGTGAAAATAACATGTTTTTGGTAACTTGTGATCTTGCTGAACATACATGGGCAATTTCAAGAGATTTCAAAACTATTTGAGTACGGTACTTTTACAGAAATTGACACTATGTGATCCTATTTGCTATCTACTGTAGATAGCACTGCTGACAACATAATCAAAGCTATGTGAAGTGTGTAATCCCTGTTATATGTTTATGTGTAAAATACAGGGGGAGTCAAAAAGATTTACTCGTTTTGTTTGAATTTTTCTACAGCAGTGAAAAATCTAACAAAGATACCGACTATCACATATAAAACTAGATTACTTCACCTACTAGAGAAATTTGGAATTTTGATTTTTGAACTTTGCATTGAGAAGTTATGCTAACTTAAAGATAGGTACCCATTTTTCACTCTGTCCACGGAATCACTGTTGTGGAATTTGGCCAAAGAGACTGGATGCGTCTACACAAGTACATCATGACATTCTTGGCTTGCTTTGATACCCTTGTGTAAACCTTCACCAAGAAAAATGTCAAACTCTTTGATTATTCTGAAATCAATAACAAATTATGGAATCTTACACCCAAATTTTGAAGCATTCAATAAATGTTCGAAATTGTTCACATATCTTTTCGCAGAAACTGAATGCAAATATGTAGGCAATCCTGTGCAATACAGCCGGTTGACCCATATTTTCCACCGACTCCTTCATTTATAACCTGATGGGGGGGGGAAGCTACTTTGGGGAATCAATATTTGAACATTACACAAATTCAATGTCCATCTGCCTTTATTTCCCTTTGCATCTATTCTTAATCCTTTCCTCTCCCTTCCCTCTCTTTCTCTACTCCCTTTCTGCTTGTCATTTTCCCAATTTCCTCAATTACCGCTAGCTTATGCTTATTTCCTGGTCAGACCCACGGGGGAGGGGGCAATGCGCCCCCTTCCCCCTGCCCCTGTTACGTTACTGTCATTGATTATTGTTAAGAAATATTATCAACAACAGTTGGTATGGATTAGGTAATGGTTACTTTAGAACAAGATACAAAAGATGTTAAGCATTTAGATAACAGTAACTCAATGGCTTTGCTGCTGTGGACGTGAAGAATTGTACACCGTGTCAATATGGTTTTTGGCGAGCTTTTCCGTTAATTTACATATCCGCCATAATGCGAAAAGGTAACTTTCATGTTTTTTACCAATGACATTGGAATATCAGCTATTGTTTTCGTGTAATAAAAAAGCAATTTCTAAACATGAAATTTTACACTACTTAGTTCTCCAGGTAGACCAGGATGGGTATTATATAATCTTTTCCTGGAGATGGCCAGCTCACACAAGTTGTTGCAAAAACCCATATGCGCCTGTGGCCGTATTGAACTCGGCGACCTCCGTATTACTAGTGACGGCACCTCTAACCAACTGAGCCCAAAGACTGGGTTGGTAGAAAACTATAGATATCATCTATTAGGTGTTAGGTTCGAAAGGTGTCCTCTCTTTCCTAGCGGATAGGCATCAGAAAACGTATATATTACATAATCCAATTTATATTTTTTGTTTTGAAATTTTTTAACACTTAGTTCTCCAGGAGGACAATGAGGATGTTATTCATTATCTTTCCCTGGAGATGGCCAGCGCAACACAGTGGTTGACAAACCCATATGCGCTTGGCCCGGATTCGAAAACCGGCGACCTCCGATCTTAGTGACGGCGCTCTAACCTACTGATCCACAAGACTGGGGTTGGTAAAAGCGCTAGATATCAGCTATAGGTGTTGGACCTGGAGAACTAAGTAGTTAAAAATTTCAAAAAAAATATAACATTGTATATGTAATAACCGGTCTGATGCTAATCCGCTAGGAAAGCGATGGACACCTTTTCGAACCTTTTTGGTCCCCCCGCCTACTTTGTTGGCGAAGGGCGACTCTAGATGCTCCTCTTTGGGTTTGGTGCCCCGCGATATCTTTGGATCTACAAGCAAACGTGGGTGTCCATCTTCGCAACATAGATTATCTCAAGTATGCGTTGGCCTGGATCTGAAGTGGGTCATGTTGTCATGGGTCAAAAGGTCAAATTAATGGTCAAAAAATAGGTTAAATTGCAACAAACCTTGTAAGCACGATATCTTTTTATTTAAGCAAAGTATGGGTGTCCATCTCGCACCATAGATTTCCTTCAAGTAGGCGGCAGATGAGTTCTGAGATGGTTCATAGTGCTTTGGTCAAAGGTCAACACACCACACTCAGTGGCAGTGCCACGGGGGGCATGGGGGGGCTTTTGCCCCCCAATTTTTTTCTTCCCCCGAGTTTTGCCCCCCCCACCCCCCCCCCCCCCGCGGTCAAAAAAACTTAGGGATTTTGGCAAAATTTGGTGATTTGAGGCCCAACATCACAAATTGGGGACAAATCAGTGATTTTTGGGCCAAATTGGTTCAAAAATCTCCAACTACTTGATACTTTCCCCCCCCCAGAAGTTCACTCCCCCCGCCAAAGTTTCATTTGCCCCCCACGCCCCAGAAAAGAGTCTGGCATGCGCTGCACTGAATGCGGTAAATGGGATAAATTGCTTTAAACCTTGTCCAATTGTGGGAGGATGATTAGACTTGGTGGGTGTGGTCCCCATATTTGGTACAACATTTTGAAGTCATTTCAAGGTCATGTGGGGTCTTCAAGGTCACATCGTTTTAAAATGTGGTAGGTTGATGGAACTTGGTGGGTGCAGTCAACATTCAGTACAGGAAAAAGAAAAAACACACGTGAAAGGATAGAGAAAACGGAAAAGAAATACAGCAGGAAAGCGAGGGGAGAGAAAGAAAAGTGCAACATTTGTTAAGTTCCATATTTTGGTGGCCAAACAAAATTTTTGAAGTCATTTCAAGGTCGTGCGGGGTTTATCCAAGGTCAAATCCTAAACAAACGGTTTATGGCCATGAAACCGGTGGGTATATGTCAGCTTTTAATGCCAATTTTTTTCCAAGGTCATGTCCGGTCCATCTGGGGTCATCTGAGTTCAATTACTGCAAGATGGGTTTTATGGTTGTGAAACTTGGTGTGGGTGTGTGTCACATTCAATGCTGGAAATTTTGAAGGTTCATTTCAAGGTCATGTGGGGTAAATCCATGGCCAGTGATGTAGGTCATGGGTGTAGTCAACATTGATACCAAACATTTTCAAGTCATTTCAAGGTCTCTGGGGTATTCCAAGGTCAAAGACGGGTATACACTACAAATAGGGTTGTATGGCATGAAAAATTTGTGGTTGTGGTAACCATTTATGTGCTGTAACTTGTGAAGGTCATTTAAGGCATCCAGGCTAATCCAAACGTACCTAATCATCCAAATGGTCATGGTCTGAAACCTGGGGAGTATTTACCTTTGGATACTTAAAAATTCAAACATCATTTCAAGGTAATAAGTTTCAAATCACAATGGTTGCCATGGTTTTATGAAACTTGGTATCAATTATGTGACTGCACCAACATTTTTCAAAAGTAATCTTGTCATCCAGGTATTGCAACAGCTATGGCAGGAGTCTCAGTGGTTCAAGAACCACTTATTCCACCACAATTCTCCCTGTGATCTTAAAGTAATGTTACTTTCGCTCCTTTTTACTACCGTGACGGGCAGGGGACCTTGTGGTGAGAAACCACAGGTTAAAAAATGGCAAATAAAACACAAACAAGTTTTCATTTCACTGTGAACACCAATTGCCATATTGCGGCACTAATCATTAAATCAACCCTACTCTCAGGGCTTTAATTGGTTCTACCAACCATTAGAACTATCCGCTTCAGTGCAAGGCATTTTTACTTAAAAGTCGTTGGGTTTAAAAATGCAATATATCTTTCATCGCGGAAAAGTTTGGGGGATCAGAATACCAAAAAGTAATAATTTTATTGTCCATTTTGTTAATCAGAGCCACACAGAAGATTACCAGTTACAAAATTAAGCACATTAGGTAAGTATATGTGAGCCGCAATTGACCCCCTGGAAAATCAGTGTTGAAATACGACATCACCCCTCTACTCAGATAATCAATTTATTTCCATATACATATATACAATACATCAATAACATTAAAAAGCAATTTTATACATAACAGAAAACAATGGCGGGGGAAAAGTCAGAGAAGGCCACTAAGGCCCGAAAATAGACTTCCCTGATAAAATACTAACGAAAATGTTTCAAAAATATATATAAATACATTTGAGAGAAAAAAAAAAAAAAAAAATCATACACGACTAACAGTCAAGACAAAGGACGGTGCGACGGGCACCAAAAACAAAAAATTAAATTATATTAGTCTATTGAAAGAAATTTTTGCTTAAGCTTTAAACGGAAGTGTTTTACGGATTTGGATATTTTTATTTTTAGTTCTAAGGAATTCCAAAGAATGGAGGTTGTTCGTATACATTGGTCAGAAAAAGTTCTTTGTTCTTGTTAAATGTTAAATTGAGATCATTTACATATCTTTGTCTGATAGTCAGGGATGTCAGACGCGCTTTATAAAATAGTTATTTAAATGTTTTAGGCAATTCATTTTGGAATTATTTTATACATAAAACACCTAGTTCGAGAGAGTACATGTCTTCAAAAGTAAGGATTTGTATTTGCGAATAAAGGTTGGGAATGACTTCTGTTAATGGCTATTAGAAATTGTCCTTATGCCCATTTTGAAGCTTGCAAAGTTTAATTAAGTAAACACCATATGTATACCCCCATATGAGTATTCCATAATGAGATAAGGCAAAAATAAAAGAACAATAGAGCGTATGTAATACACGATCCGGGATAACATGTTGTAGTTGTTCATGATTCCAAATCTCGACAATGTTTTAGAAACGCAATCGATATGATTGTTTCCAAGTAAGGTTTTCAGCTATTAAGACACCTAAAAATTTGTGTATATTTACTCTTCAATATTGAATTATCTTAAGTTGAATTCAAATCTGCGTTTTACTTTAACTGCTGTCATGTGAGGCGTACCAAATATCATATAATGTGTGTGTGATAGGCGTTAATGATAATTTGTAGCTGGGACCAATTGCTTATTCATTCAATCAGCATTCACGACACTTATTTTGTTATCCGATATTTTCGTTGCGAGTAGAGAATAGTGTCATCAGCAAATAATACAAAATCAAGAACTTAGAAGTATTGGTTATATATGAAAAAACACCCACTATAGTACTAAAAAGAAGTGGACCCAAATCGACCCTTGCCGACACCACAAACAATATCCTTAAGTTCCGAGTCATACAATTATAACAAACGTAGTATTTCATACTTAAATAATTTCTAAACCACTCTAATACAATACCATGAAATCCATAATGTTCTATTTATGAGAAAGTATATTGTGATCGATTGTATCGAATGCTTTTGATAAATTAAGAATATACCGATGGTTGTTTCATTCTTTTTAACTGTAGTATTAATTTTATCCACCAATTCAATAATAGCCATGTAGGTAGAATGATTGACCGAATAAAACAAATTGCCTTCATGAGGGATTTCATGAGTGTTATATAGTCAATATACATCTAACAAATACAAGTCTTTCTAGTATTTTTGAATCTAAGAAAAGCATGGTATGGGTTAATAAAAGAGACACTGGGCGATAATTTGAGAAATTTCAACGTCTGTTCTGATAAATTGGTTATACCTTAGACTATTTTAAGCTTTTCAGGAACAACTCCAGGCGATATAGATAAATTAAATATGATTGTGCGTGGTTGAACACACTTCTTTAGCCAACTTCTTTATTATAAGCTTACCCAATGTTGTCATTAACAGCACTCTTGTTTTGATTGAATTCCTCAATTATCTTAGTAATAATAGCCATTTCAACATTGTTTCTGTACATACTATAATGTTGGGAATCTTAAGGTAACTCGAAAATAGTGTTGAAATAGTGTTTGCCGGTATTTTTTATATTGGATGCATGCTTAGGACCAATAATTGACAAAGAAATATTGAAAGTAGGATGGAGATATTACAGAGTTAGTGAAAAGATGCAAGTGTCATCCTTAAAACTGCTCTGTATAGAGTGTTTTTCACGTCGACAAAGAATATCATTTATCGTTGTACACGTTCTTTCAATTATTTTGGCTATGTTCAAATTTAGAAAAAAAGGTTTCCTCTTGCTTTACGATAAGCATATTCAACTTATTTCTATATGTCTTAAAATTTTGAAGTCTTCTCCTGCTGGAGGATGACAGGATATGTTTATACAAATGGTTTTTCCTATTGATGCTTTTCAATCAACCTCTCGTAGTCCAGGGTGATATCGGTTCTTTCTTTTTGTTACTAGTACCATTTTTTAGCGGGACAATCATTGTACAGTACCTCAAAGGTAAAATGAATTTATTATAATCAAACATCGGCAACTTTTGTTATCGAGGAGTTCATGCCATTCAACATCTGCTAACCTTTTTTAACATTTCGAATACTATTAATCATTGTATTTCGTGATATGATACCCCTATTGGTCTTAGGAGGAGGACTGAGTTAAATTATGCGAGTGCGTTTAAGTGGGGCAAATGATCGGTGATATCCGTAACCAATATTGTTGATTTGATGATATTTTCATCATTGTTAAAATATTTCAATAATTGGCGACAGTAGTTTCAGTAATTCTTGTTGGTTTGTATATTGTAGGTTATTAATGACTAAGAAATAAATAAGTTCAACGATATCGTGGGGGTAAGTTTGTGGCTATCGACTTTTAAAAGATCTATATTGAAATCCCCCATGAATATACAGTTGTTTTTTCTAATTTAGTTATTGAGAACAGGATCGACATCGGTTATGAAATTTTCTATATTGCGTATTGAGCTCTATATACAATTCGGACTATGAACGTGCTGTTATTGGTACAGTCAATTTCCAAAATAAAACAGGATTCATAATTTGAGTTAGCGCGGCAAAGGTCTTTCTTAGTTTGTAATTTATGTTGTCAGAAAATATACATGCCTACGCCAACCCACCATTGTAGAACATCATTAAGAAAACTATTATTAAAAACGAACGCTTGTGTTTTGATATCTTCATTGTGTACAAGCACAGACATTTTTTGTTGATATCCCATACAAATCATACCTTTGTGTGTTGACTTTGAGTGTGTATTTGAGTTGTAAAAAAATTACGACACTGAGCCTAATTTTTCAGGGAAAGTTGTTTAGTGATACATCATCAACCTTATGGGCGTCATTCCACCAGGTTGGGGCACAAACCATATTTTGCATAGCATAGGATATATTCAAATTTTATTTAGATGCCAAAGTATTTTCAGAATTTATTTTAGGCAATTGATACGTATGTATAAGGTCTTTAACATGATACCAAACATACTGCCAGTTTGCTTTATTTTTCAATTTTTCGTAATTAAGATGGAAGTGACTCTGAGTAAATTTCGTGCAAAAAAAACTGCACATTAATTGCAAATTTAGACAATTTATGGATTATTTTAATCTTCGGTTTTATCATTTGTTTTTGTTACCACATACTGACCAGCATTTTATGATATGCATTTCCTTTTCCATAGTTTAACCCAAAATGCATAGTATGACCCTTCAAAAATGAGGTGTTCCCCATAACAGGTGGTGTAACAATTTAGTACAATTTAGACTGCATCAGAAAATTTTACTAATTACCTTAAAATCCATCACAATGATGTACAGTCAATACTGGAATACAGTTCACAACAGTAACCCTTAACAGTGAGAAGCAATTTCGGTTAGTTTTGTTTTAGACTGAGGATTTGTGGTTATTTGGGCTGGTGTCCACTGTTACGCTCTGCACAATTTGAAACCATTTTCTTGTGTCCACTGCAAAGTATATGGGATATTAAAAAGTGTCTAGGTGTCCTACATCAATGTGTGATTCAACCCAAATAATGTAGAAATATTAAAAGGATTGATCATGTATGCTCATGTAAAAGTATATTTAAAAACAGCATGGTGTCCACGTTACGTCCGAACGCAGGTCCCAACTTAACGCTTATAAAAAATATAGTTAGATATACATTTGATGAAATTATCCAAAGTATTTCTTGTTTAGCTTGGTAAAATGAAATGTTTCTCAGTATTAATGTTTGGAAGCAGGGTTGAGTACAGTGCTTAAGAGTACTGGACGTGGGGTCCATGTTACGTCCGAAAATGTCTATGGCAACTTATACACTAGAAAATTAAAAAAAAAAGAGTTGTTCATGGATTAAAGATTTAATTACTTTTTCATCCTCATACTATCAATTTATACCCTATTAAATGCAATGATACTGAAATTAGTACTTAAAAATGATTTACATATTCCTTGTTATATGTCACAAAGTGGGGCCCAACCTGGTGAATGGACCAATATCTGAAGTAGAGGGTGATGTCAAATATCAACATTGATTTTCAGGGGGGGGGGTGGGGTCAAAAATGATAAAAAAAGTATAATCACCATTTTCAATAGGCTGTACGGTCACATATTACTTTTCTAATATGATCATAATTTTATTGGATGGAAAGTTCTACTATGTGGCTCTGATTAACTAAAAGAGGGACAGATAAAAAATTCTACTTCTGGGTTATGACTCCCCCGCACCCAACAAAAAATGGCACCAATTGAACAAAGTTGGCATATTTATGCTCATTTAAAAAGGAAACAGCTATATATTAAACTTTTTGATGCCAGGATGTGTTCATTACATCTAGGACCTCTCAACATCGTCTTTACATGGGCAGGTACTTTGAGTCTGACCCCCCCTAAATGTTGCAATCGCTCCAGTGGGAAAACAGAATGGACTATGATGCTCAGAATTTCAGGATTTTCATATCTCATCAACCACAGAGAAAAAATCCATGCCGTGTTGCAGTGCACATCTTGAACGTTGACATGGAATGGCCTTAATATTTTTTTAGCCTTGATGAACCCCGAAGATCGCATGTATTATTGATTTGAATAGCCTAAGCCTGTAACTGATTTCTATGATACCTTGCGTGTCACCGTTGTCTGATTGGCCGACTTTATGCAGTAATTATGCGAAAACCAATTGATGAAGAAACCAATTGATGAAGAAACATGTCTGTAAAAGGATTCCAAAATTCCTAATGCATAAGAAGTCTTCCAGTGACCCCAGTTAATTTTGCTTAAGAAAGGAGGTATTTGAGGCAGAGTGACAGCATGTGGCATCAGTTGTTATTGTTTTCATTCACTAAATGAAACAAATACAAAATACTTGTGTGTTTCATAAATATGCATAAGGGTTTTCCAAATGTGAAGAAGATTTGCAAACCTAATATGGTGGTGCCCAAAACTCGGCCTGTATATTGAAATATAAGCAAATCAAATTCACCATTTGTTTTCATTTTTAAGACATTTCTGTATAGCCAAATCTGCCGAGTGGCCACTCTATAAGAAATCACTACATATGGCATAATATGGATGCCTTGAAATCTCTTGTGGCTCCTTTAATAAATAAACAACATACTTGTATCTGTCATGCTGACTTACATTTTGTGCATACAACTTCTGAAGGTGTTTAATAGCAGCATCTCCTTCCAGCGTTAAGTTTTGGTTTCTCACTGTTTGGTAATGTAAGTTTACAGCTTGATCAGTATCTCAATCTTGAAAAGTCAATGAAACACCTTAAAGGTGCTTGTTCCATATATTGTGTTCTCTACTTGATATGAGAGCCTGGCACTTACACATATGCCCCATCAAGTACCGTGGGAAACAAACTTGCGATTTTGACGGTAGAAGCAATGATGCATACTGCAAAGCCCTATTCAATTCTGTGCTAATATTGATGGTTAACCATTAAAACGGCAGTTTTTTGTTTATATCTTGGGAATGAAATGGATTTGAGAGCTCAAATTTCAGGATGACAATGAGAAATATACGGCCTCTCATCTGAAATAAAAATCAATACTACTTCTGGGTAATCGGGGGGTCCCAAAGATGATCGGAACACACACCTTTAAAGGAAAGCCAGAAGTGTTTTAAAGGAAGAGAATGAGCAAGCTGAACTTGAATTGTATATGATGCATTAGGGATTGCTGTCTGGTGCAAAGATGTATAGTCTACTATCAAGATAAATTTTGTAGTATTTCAAAATGTTATAACTAGACCCAAAATTAATGAATTTCCAATTTACATTTTCAAACAAAATTGGTTATATTTAAACAAATAACTCAACTAAAATTTCAACCTCTATGTAACAGGTTTCATTTTCTTAGAAAATGTGTATAAACTTAAATTGGGTCTCACTTTTAAGCTCCCAAAGCCACTTTCCTATACCGAAAACCAAACTCAGTACCCTGGTATTCACATAAAATACTGCCCTCAAGAGATTTGAACTGAAAACATAATGCTCTCCTTTTTACAGCTTATTCATGTGCTTTAGGGTATCT
This sequence comes from Ophioderma brevispina, assembly GCA_023653785.1. Lineage (NCBI taxonomy): Eukaryota > Metazoa > Echinodermata > Ophiuroidea > Amphilepidida > Ophiodermatidae > Ophioderma > Ophioderma brevispina. Next base: position 98,273 of record JAMKCH010051894.1, on the reverse strand, counting down.
ACCCTCTGGAGTAAAATGTGATCATGGAATAATCGCCAACCTTCATTTTTGAGGATACAAGACTTCTCTGACTAGTCTAGTGTGTTTTTACTGATCATCTTTTGCTGGACTTACGTTTGGAACAAATATCCATTTAAACAAAATTGGTATTCTATTGGCAGATTGGAGTCACTTCAAAAGAATTCAATTTGGCAAATTCATTTCAATTTGGGACGGTAGCAGTACGGCGATTCTATTTTCATCTCCTTTCAAAAGACTGACAATATCACCAGGATTTTAGCCTATTTCTGTTGACTGCATGCATGGGTGAGTAGGCAATTGTAAAGTAAGGAGTGTGACTTACCTATGTCATTTGTTGAAAGGCTCTAGGCTAGCAGGGAGACCAGGTAAAACGTGTGTACTAGGGAGTGAACCCAATCTATGGCAATGCTTTCCAAAATAGCCTAGAATGTATGGGAAAAGATTCACAACAGTACGACAGTTGAGTGCTTGAATCTTGCCTATTGCTAGTGCTTTCTGAACCATACTGTTCTTTCAGAACTAGTGCTGCTGTCTGATAAAAGAAAGCCTAGAATTAACCCTTTCAACTTTGCTAGATACTCTGCTAGGTTCTATATGGGTTATAACACTTTTAAAGAGACATGAGGAGATTTCCAGAAAGAAGCGCCCCCCATTTTTCTCGAACCTAGGTTTTTACATATTTGGAATGCTTACCAATGTATTAGATCACACCTGAAGTGAATAAGCCGAATATGCCGTCTTTATGTAATAAGATGATGATTTAGTAGTTTCTGTCATGCACAAAAGAAAGTCAAAGCATGGTTTTCTATGATAGCAGGCAAGTTCAAAACAAGGTTCGCGGTTTTCTTTTGCACCTGTTTGTCCAATAATCCTTCCAAACGTTCTCGGTAGGTGGTCTACAACCAATCCAGTGAAATTTGAGAAAAATTCATATCCTAAAAAAATCTCCTGTCACTTTAAGTTAGTGAGTTTGAGATATGGTTTCCCAATATGGGAGGTCATCTCAAAAGCCACTGACCAAAGAATAGGCATGTTTGGCTTTTTAAATGTAAAAAGTAAAAGTCTCTCCAGGGTATTTGCTAACTTTAGACCTGGGTTTAAACCAGGGTTAGTTCTTCATGAATTGACTTTTTGGTTCATATGCACAACAGTTAGACTGGGTCTAAAGTTAGACCTGGTCTAAGTGTAATTTAGTCCCACCTGAGAAGACATTTCCTTTGTATTGACTTGAGGTATTTTATATTTGTTTTATAATTTGCATTTTAATGTTTGAAATTGTCTAGTTACATTAGAATGAGGTGGCCGAGCGGTCTAAGGCACTGAACCGTCGGCAGGGTATAAGATCGATCCAGCGACCCTGGTTTGAGCCCCGTGAGAGTCGGGTTTCTTGGTCATACTCAGATAGTTTCTATAAGGTTGCATTTAAGTGTGGTTATGGAATTTCTCCTCACTCCACCCATTGCGTAGAATATGTAGGTGTATGCAGTGGGTGACCGGTGCCTCATGGTACGGAGAGTCATGTAAAGCTGTTGGTCCTGTGTATCAGAGGAGTCAATTCTGAGCATGTAAAAGTTGCAGACCTCATCAATCATCCTGGGTCTGTATACCTGCACTCATCACTCTAGGTAGCAGAGTCCCTTCCAACCCGCACTGGGCCAGCATGGAAGGGTAGGCTTTAATCCAACATGGTAACATGTTGAGGCTTTCGTCTTGCATTGGACTGATATGGCTGATGATGATGAGTTACATTATGAAGAAAATGTGAATAACTGTCAATTTGGAAAACAAAAAACATTTGACATAGACCGGGTCTAACTTTAAACCTGGTCTAACTTTTTGTGCACACAGACCTTTATCTTTCAAACCTACTTTGAAAGTTCCATGCAATAGGTGAGAAAATTTCTCGCAATAGGTGAGAAAATTTCTCTCAATAGGTGAGAAAATTTCTCTCAATAGGTGAGAAAATTTCTCTCAATAGGTGAGAAAATTTCTCGCAATAGGTGAGAAAATTTCTCATGGGTCATTTTCTCACCTATTACATTACACTTTCAGCATTATGTTGTAAGGGTAAAAGGTCCATCCATGTAGGACTAATCCTGGTTTAAACCCAGGTCTAAAGTTAGACTCCAGTTGAGAATACCAGCCTAAGTGACTGCAGCAAAGACCTACAGGTACCAAAGGGTTAAAAACTACAGCCAATAAATCACCCAGGTACAACTGGGTAGTACAGCAGTACTATTGGATTTACTTGTGGCATAGGCTTAAGTTGGCTCTCTGCATTTAGATCTTATATTATGAGGACTGTCTACTGTGCTGCCAATTTTCTGATTAATTTCTGGGGGTAAATGCTTAATCATAGAGGATCTTAGGTGCAGTATAATGGAGGCTGTATGCATGATGTATTGAAGAAGCCCTGATGATACAAGCTGTGTATTCATCTTTGTCAAGATATGCAAATATGTTGAAGGGTGAGTGCCACAAAATCTTAGAGGTGCAACGAGAGATTTCAAATAACAGGTGTCCCCAGGGGCGGATTTAGGGCGCAGAGCATAGGGCGCCCGTCGCCGCATAGGGCACTGGGTGCATTGCAGATGTCTGGAAATGCCCTTTACACGCACGGGGCTCCCTTTAGATGTTGAAGAATCATCGACGGTACAGCAGGGCGCTGGATGCCTGGAACCGACGCTGTGGTAAGTTGGTACTGAACTCCCCCTCTTCAGAATTTTGTTCCGAGTGGGAAAATAATTGGGTCTACCCAATTTGGCGCCCCCTCTATTGAGAAATCCTGGATCCGCCCCTGGGTGTCCCTAAAAAGTGTGAAAATTCTTGATTTTTGCACTGGTCTAGAACTTTCTTTTGAAAAAATCCCCATCTGAAAGGATTAAGGTGAGAATTATTTCTTTGGTACAAAAATTGTGAAATTTCTAATTTCCTATAGGCTGAATTTTGTATTTGCTCCTGTTATCTATTGAAATATAAGCATATACAAATCACCTTTTGTTTTCATTTTAAGTTATTTCTGCAGCCAAATAGAAGGAAGGTAGGGAATCTATTAAGCATCTAATCTATATGAAATCGCTACATATGACAGAAAATATAGATGATCTCTCTCGTTGCACCTTAACTTTAGTGGTTCCTCTTGTGATGTTGTACAGGAGTGACATTTTTTTCAGCATGATTAGGCTTTTGCACAACATTACACAAGTGAGCTATTTGAGTTACTGAATCTATTTAACAAGGTTTCATTTTTACAGTTAAAGGTGGTTGTTCCGATTTATGTATATTGTGTTCTGTACTTGATATGAGAGCCTTGCACTTGCACATATGCCCCATCAAATACCGTTTGAAACAACCGCGGTTTTGACGGTAGAAGCAATAATGCTTATTACAAAGCCCTATTCAATACTGTGCTAATATTGGTGGTTAACCACTAAAACGGTGGTTCTTTGTTTATATCTTGGGAATGAAATGGATTTGAGGGCTCAAATTTCAGGATGACAATGAGAAAAATACGGCCTTTCATCTGATATCAAAATCGATACTACTTCCGGGTAAATCAGGGGGGTCCCAAAGACGATCGGAACACGCACCTTTAAGTTCAGAACCATGAATTTAAAAGTCCATGAAAAATGAAAATATTTTGACCCATAGGGTATTATGTACAGTTGTTTGAAACTGCAAAACTGTTCAAAATAAAAAAATCACAAAAAATTAATACAGCTAAGAGACGAAGGGTCATTATTTACATGGTGGGGAAGATGGAGGATTTGAGGAGGGAATCCCAAAAAAATCTAGATAACACAAGAATTTTATGGGGGATGCAGAGGTGGGTCAGCATTTTTTAATGAGTCCCCTCTGTCCCCTCTTCTGCCATCTGTGGTGAATGTGATAGGAATTAAGGCACCACTGGTTTGACCCCATGCAAATCGTCTCCTTTTAATAGTTTTAGACCATTTTAAGCAGTGGCGATCACAATTTTGGACACTCTAATATAGTAGGGCCGTGCATGCTATTTCTCTCCAAAAATTCGAAAACCTTGCGGGAATCTTGCCATATGCGCCCCTGTATGTCCATTTCGCCATAGAGAGACGTGTTAAACTAGAGTTTTTAGAAACACATTTGCCCGCATGAAATTTTCGTAAAGTTTTCACAGGAGGAAGTCGTGGTATAAAATATCACTAATTGTCAAAAGTGTGTCGCCGTTGATATTTATTTGTTTTTTTCGGTTTTGTTATTATAATGGAGACCTTCAAACGCGTGAAGGGCAGAGCCCGTGGTTAGCTCTGGAGGAGATGTTCAAAACTGCTAGCTCTCAGAATTTGCTGGTCCTATTTTAATGTTCTATCATACAGTTTACTTAAGAGCATTGAAAAATTTCTTTGGAATTGGGGACTGAATTTCTTCTTTTTTTTCACTTCAAGCAAAGATTCACATTTTATATATCATAAAGCCAGCACAATTCCCTGAATGAGAGACTAATGGGTTTCAAGTTGAAAAATAATTGTGAACTAAATGTGCATAACAGGTAAATTTCAAACTGCAGTAATAAACTGTAAAGCACTTAGTTAAGTGAAAGATTTTAAAAAATTGAGGGATGATTACATGGGTGACCTCCTTCCTCAACTAGATTGAACTGGACCTCCCCTGAGCAGCTGTGATAACCCTGTTATCCTAGGAGTTACCTTGACCGCACTCTCTCTTATGGACCCACATCGCGAAGAACGAGGATAAATTATGTTCACGCAATCACATCTTGAACACCCTCACTGGCACAAAGATTGGTGCTCGCCCACATACCCTAAGATCGACTTCACTTGCCCTGTGCTACTCATTGCGAGTATGCTTGCTGTATGGGAAAGATCAACCCATGCCAGAAGCTTGATCCAGCAATAAATGCCTCCTGCAGGCTTATTACGGGATGCCTCCGTCCAGCACCACGGAAAACGTTGTACATCCTCGCAGGAGTTTGCCTCCACCAGACATCCGTCGTACGTAGCGAGCATGCAGAGCGTACTGCCAGTATCAATGTGAAAGCCATCCTATGTCTGGACAGATACCTGTTGCCAACCTCCTAATCCGAGATTTTCTTAAGCAAAGTCCAACCTCTTGAAACAGTCTCTAAGGAGGTTCAAGAAGTCGCCTTGTGGAAAGAAAGACTGCCATCAACAGTAACATCTATCATATTGAACCTGGTGAGCATCCTCCCCCCTGGAGCTGACTCCCTCATAGGCTGAATGGCGCTGCCCTCAATGATTGGAGAACAGAACTGGCCGATCTAAGGTTTCCGTTGCAGAAGTGGGGGCTATCTGGAAGTAGATCAGGATACTACCTGTGGTTGTGGGAACAGCCCTACAGACAATGACCCCTCTTGTGTCTGCCCACTGCTGGAGCACAATGCACACAAGGACCTTGCGGAATTCAGTGAAGCAGCCAGACGTTGTACCAATCTCTGGCTGGATCTTACTTGAGAACCACAGTGTTTGGACACTATAAGAGAAGAACCGAGTTAACAACTATACCCTTGCATCCCCACACCTTAACACTTTGGTCCATGGCAGTACTCATTTAAAGCCTGAATCAGAAATTTCCTGATACCACCCTCAATTTCGAACAAATCGTTTTTGCAAGATTCATAATGCCTGTTCATCTATATCCACATTGGATAGCTAGCTCAATGCAATTCCTTCATATTGAAATCACACTCCCTGTATAAAATTTTGGATCTAGAATTTTGTTGGTATCACACCACTAAATAAACTACGTGTAGCAGATGACGTCAGTGCTGAGACAGTGTTGGCATCCGAAATGCCTAAATGAGATCACAAAAAATGTTGATAAGTTTTGTCCTTTAATGAAATTTGAAATTAAATATAATGTTTTGGACAATTACGAACGCATTTGGTTGGTGAAAGATTTAGTCTGTGGGGCCATTTTATATAATTTCTGAGGCTCTTTGGGAAACTGCAATTCTACTAATTTTCTATAAAATTTCAGACCTAGGTGTGGTGTTGAAAACTTGGCAAATCTTCGAGCTCTGAGCTAAAGAAATGCAGCCTTCATCAAATGACCTTTTTCATTTTTGTTGAAGGAGGTATGGTCCTAATCTTCCCCAAGAATCCAGTTTTTAAATACCTATCGCTTTTCAACTGACTAGAATTGATGAGAAGTCATTTTGTACACTTTTGTAAGTAAGTCTATGGGGAGTTATTTAGTGGTGGTTCCTGTTATACACAATATATTATGGTACTGTTTACTACACAAACATGTTTACTCCATCAAAACAAAAAATATAATTCATCTTAAACTTTGGAATTCAGCATTTAAGGTGACTATCATTAATTGTAGTTGACTATTGCATGAAGCTTATCTCTAAAAACAAACAAACAAAAAAACAAAGAACCAGCATAGACAAAGACAAAAGTCTATGATATAGCTCATGTTGGAAAAAACGAATATCTGTCTTTGGCCCCTCTTCCATTTGTACCACTACAGTAGTAAATAGCTTTTAAAGGAGTTGCCTATTGAAAACCTGATCTTGTTGTTCCAATGTCAATTTATCATGCTGATCCAGTTCAAATTACAACCAAAATAGTTGCAACACTTGTACTAGCAGCAGGGTAGAAACATGACTGAGAGACTGTTGAGAGCAACTAGCTGGCCAAGTGCACACCTTTTGAGGCAGGAATGTAATATCGTTGTGTGAATGGAAGAAGGCCGTAAGTGCAATAGCTGCCATTTGTCAAAAATTCCCATCAAACATACTATAATACCAAGCCTTTGGTCAGTGGCTCTTGAAATGGTTCTTCAGGTGACTGAGTCGACTGAACTTAAAGAATCATTTCAAGAGCCACTGATTCAATGAAAGATAAATTATCCTAATACATGGCAGCATACAGATATATCACATCATGGCAGCTATTGCACTTATGACTTTTTTGCTCTCATGTGAAGATACATGGGCTATTATGATTATTAATTAATCCTTGAGTTTTGATTATAATACTGATCTTTCAGCTAGTGTTCGAAGGGCACAAAACACTAAATCACTCCACATTTGGGGGAATGGTAGAGTTCCGGTAAGAATGCGCCTCCAATATGAACTATCACAATGTATGTGGCTACACTCATAGATTAGTTGTGTTGGATGGCCCTCTCGATTATGTGATATTGGGGTTTATTCTGTCAAGAATGTTTTGGTGACGGGCTGTCTCTAAGAAATTAGTAATGGAATAAAGCAATACTTGAAACATTTAACGTCATTACAAATGAGGACGTCCTTGGTTGTAACAATGTCCGTGGTATAGTTGGTTTTTGCTTGTTGGATAGCCCTCTCAATTAAATGTCATATTGAGGTTTATTCCGTTAAGAATGTTTGGGTGATGGGCTGTCTCTAAGATTTTTTGGGGGGTGATGGGCTGTCTTAAGAATATTAATGGAGTAAAGCAATACTTAACACATTTAACAGCATTACAACGAGGATGTCCTCGGTTGTAACGATGTCCTCGGTTATATAGTAAACGTCAGGTGTGTGTCCTTGGTTGTAGGTGTATACACACACACACATGCACACACACAAAACATTAACAACAACTACAGCAACAAGAATAAGATTTTCTTCAAAATGAGCCAAAAGCAAAAAAGTTGGCTTGATGATGTGTAATTATTCTCTGTCCAGCCTAGTGTTGCATAATGTGAAATACAACAAGTTGTAACATTAAAATGCATGCCTTGACTGAAGATTGTAGCAACAGTTGCATGCTTATTAAGGTGACATATGTGATACACATACCAAATATTCCATGTCTCTTGGCACTTCGGCTGGCCTTCGGTATAAGCATAGTTTTCAAAGGGATTAGCAGCGATTGCTAATCCGAATACATCGTAAAATTCATATTTTTGGTATTTTTTTACTGGCATGGATATATGCAAACATTAACCTGCAAGTGGTTGGCTTGAAATCCGCGTATTAAGGACAAGGGGGCAGTACTTTTTTAATCCGATTCTTTATTTCTAGGCGTCGCCTATCAAAATCCCCGACTTGAGCTGCAAAAAGCCATTTTTTAAGTTGTTTCTTTTTTTTTTTTTTTTTTTTTTTTTGTTTTTTTTTTTTTTTTTTTTTTTTTTAATTCTACATTTAAAATGGTAAAGAAGATGTGCACCATGATCAATACAGTTTACCTCAAACACAAGTTTGTTGACTTTGGTTATGCTGTGTCTACGTCAACCACATCAGCTGTTTATTGTAGAATTTGAGACGTCACGCTGTATGTCTATTTATGTGGGAGGCGTATCACAAATTTTCTCAATACTTCATTCTTTTTGCATTAAAAATTTCTATTGGTGGTTATTAGCAGTTATATTGGATGGGAATTGTACACCACTTCCCTGATTGTAAGTTAAACGAATGCACTTCCACATGTTTTCGATTCTCTCGCAATATCGCTGCTAATCCTTTATTATACCTGGATAGACCGCATGATGAATCATCTGATCTGAAACAATGGGAATAGATCTTGTAAATCATCTGTTACAAGGGCGATTAAAATTGTGTGCCTCATAGAAAGAAGACACTCATGATCATGGGTGAGCTCATGATCATGATCCTGGTGAGATCATGAGCAATGAGCATGGTGATCATCATGATGATGATATTGATAAATCAATTTTAATAATCATTAATCAGTCCTAATTTGGAATCAAATACAGTGACCATCCTATTATGACAAGGATCATTTCAATCACTTCTGATTTTGAATCAATAACAATGATCATTCTAAAAAAAATACTTGGAAGTGATAGATTAGAATGGTTGAAATCACAAAGTCCCTAGTGGACAATGTTCTGTAAGTTTGCTGTGAATGGGTGTTGGAAAAGAAAAGAACTAGATGAAATTGATAGGTGAGAATCAGGAAATAAAAGTATCTTTTGCATTGGCTGCACATAGCAACATCTGAGCAATTGAAAATTATTGCTTTGACATAATCCACTAGAAGGACCATAGCTTCCAATGTGGAAGTCTAGTTGGTCCTTTCCAGCTTTTCCACCTCATTTTCCGTCAAAGGATTTGGGTTTTAAGGGGCATTCGTGCTCCACAGCCTCATCCCGACTTAACTGAAAAAAACGTTGAGATTCTTATTATTGAACCGTTTTAACGGTTAAGTTATTTCAGATATTAGTAATCCATGTGTACCTAAGCACAGTGGCGTCCGTTAACAGGGCGGGTCGGGGGGGGGGGAGGGCCCCCACCTGTGGGGAGAATCTTGCCCCCCCTCTGGCCCCCCTGAAAAGAATTAGTGATTACATAGGCCATATACTATTATCTAAACAAATTTTAATCTCTGCTTGTCCCTGAAAATCACAGGGCCCCCTTTTTGCACCCCCCTGAAAAAAAAGCTGGTTAAGCCACTGCCTAAGCATACGTGCAAATTCGGTCGTATCTTAAGAACTTTGCAATTTTGTAACTTTTCTGTCCGTAAACGACAGAAATTACAGCACGATTGCTATGGGGACCGTGGGAAACAAACAATTGTTCATGAACAAAACCGCAAGCTCGGGATAAACTCAAATTTTGAGTGAATAAGCTTTTCTCACGGATATCTAGTGAAGAGTGAATAAAACAGAAGAGTGCTGAAATCACAAAATGCCCTGTTACATACAATTAAATTGTACATTCACTTGAAATTGAGAACTTCTGTCTAGCAATGTTGAAGCACTCGTGATTTGCCAAATCAGATATGTGAAAAATAATCAAAAATCAGATTTTTGCATGTCTGTAAGCAACCTAATAAAGACAACTGGCCGTACGGACACTTTCTACAACACGGAATTGACTGGGAGATTCATATCTTGAAACAGTACTGTTTACTTCTTTTTATTTAGGCAGTTTGCATTTTGGAAGAAATAAAATTAGCAAGATCTACAGACTTACCCTTCACATTTATAGTTGGGTCATTTGGAGCAATTCCATGAACGTGGAGAGCAGAGCATCATTTCTCAATGGATTTATTCCTATGAATGTTAATGAACAAATTTAGCACGGGTGCCCCTCCTGAAAGTGTGGGCGGAATCCAGGAGGGGGAAAAATTCATAATACAGGGGTCAAAAATTAAAAATGCTTGGATTGCTGTAAAAAGGTAACCAAAGTGTTTGTCTTGTCACAAGGATTAAAAAAAGGTATGCAGGGACCTGACCTTTAAAATAAGGTGGTGCTCGGTAAAAAGCTCCCCTGGTCATATCAGGGGGAGCTTTAAGGGAAGCTTTTCATGGCATATACCAGTGCTAACCATGGATAGAGCAGATTCCCAAGGGGAGCTTTAAATCGCTCTCCTACAAAGTGTTTAAGGAGAGCTGTAGGGGAGCTATCACTCTCACTCTCCTTAAAAGTCAGTCCCTGGATAGTTTGTACTACTTACAACGTATGGTTACGGAGATATAAGACAAAATGGTCAAATGTCAAAGGTCATCACGAAAGGTTAAATCTGAAATATTGCTCAGATTTCGTTAAAAATGGGCTCAAATTATTCATCTTTCCCCAAAGACTGCACCAAGAACATTTTGCACCCTTTAACATAATTTTAAAATTCGGAGATCATTAGAGGTCAGTGGGGTTGACCTTGTTTGTCACTTATCTCGACAAACAAATACAAATGAGAGTGTCAACTACTTTTGTTGCAATCCCTGTGTTAAGGCTAACAATTTGAAACCATTTTAAAAGAAATCGGTCGAATATTAAGGATTTAACCTTTGGTGATGATGACCTTTGACATTTGACGATTTTGTGTTATATCTCCGTAACCATACCTTGTGAGTAGTACAAACTATGCCTTTTTTTTAATCCTTGTGACAAGACGAACACTTTGGTTACCTTTTTACAGCAATCCAGGCATTTTTCATTTTTGACCCCTGTATTATTAATTTCCCCCTCCTGGATTCCGCCCACACTTTCAGGAGGGGCACCCCAGCTAAATTTGTTCATTAACCTTCATAGAATATAATCCACTAAGAATGATGCTCTGGCCTGTAACGGGTCCACGGAATTGCTCAAAATGACCCAACTATTAGGCAAATTTTTGAATATTTTAACTGGTTTGGGTGGATCACTGATAGCGCCTTTAACATAAATAAGGAGGACATGGGTCAGTGAGTCTACAGGGAATTGCAGAAATTTACACAATTCTAAAAAAACTAATAATTTTGATGTGTATTTTCTTGAGGTTCAGTTAGGCAATGTACGCCATTGGAATATAAAACCAGTCTTAAGTGGTTTTATTACAAAATTACAAATGGTTTAAGGGGGTCTGCTCTTCGATACCATATACCCATTTCTAAGGGTTATTTTCACCTAAAAATGGCTGATTTCACATTTAGGGTCATTTTTTTACCCTCGTGCTACTTGTAGCACCGAGGGTATTATATAGCAATGGTGGGCAAGTCTCGATTTTGTATGTGTATTGTGTACCAGGGGCTACATTTCTGATCATGTGGTGATGAAATTTTGGTAGTGGGTAGGGGTGGATCTGAGTCCACCAATCAAGATTTCAATTACAATTACCGAGTTTGTATTGGCTAGTGGATCAAAGGTCATCAGGGGTCATTCAAGGTCAAAGAGGGTCAAATGGGGTAAACGGTGTATGGACATGAAACTTGGAGGGTGGGGTCGATTGTTGATGCCAAAAATTTAAAGGTCATGACAAGGTCATTAGGGTCATTCAAGGGCAAAGGAGGTTAAACGTTGGTTTCTTGGAGACTGAGGGTTGCATGTTCCTGAATCTTGGTTGGTGGGTGTCCCTTGACTGTCCGAAGATCGAGTTTGTATTGGTTAGTGGATCAAAGGTCATCAGGGATCATTCAAGGTCAAAGGGATCAAATGGGGTAAACGGTGTATGGACATGAAACTTGGAGGGTGGGGTCGATTGTTGATGCCAAAAATCTTAAAGGTCACGACAAGGCCATCAGGGGTCATTCAAGGTCAAAGGAGGTCAAATGGGGTAAACGTTGGTGTATGGACAATGAAACTTGGATCGTGGGGGTGATTGTTGATGCCAAAAATCTTAAAGGTCACGACAAGGCCATCAGGGGTCATTCAAGGTCAAAGGAGGTCAAATGGGGTAAACTTTGGTGTATCCAGACGAAAGTTGGTGGGTGGGGGTCAATTTTTGATGCCAAACATTTTAACGGTCACGACAAGGTCATTAGGGGTTATTCAAGGTCAAAGGAACCGCAAACCCCGAGGGTCATTCAAGCCAAGTGATCGCGAAACCCAGGTGATCGCGAAACCCGGGTTAGTGCCTAGTTGATAATAATATGCTTCCCTTGGCATCCATCGGCTAATGAGAAAATACGTACATAGATCATGGCGCGACCTCGGTCAAGGTTCAGTTTACACCCAATAGAAATTGTCCTTTCATGGGGTCTTGCCCTTGCTAAAGTTGTTGTGTTTAAACTAGAAATGCTGTGGCATAAAAACCTAATCTTGATCTGTTACAGGGAATCTGTTACATGCGTCAAATGCATGGTTTGGCAGTGATGAAATGATCAAGATTCAACCAATTCAACTTTGAAGTCAGACATATATTGTTCACCGGAGTTTACATAGCTGAAATTAGCCATCTTTTTTTGAAAAACAACAAAATTTACAATTTGATGAGAACGAAAATGGTGATTCGGAGAGTGGTTTTGAGCACAAGGTTTGGTTTCCCCAACACCCCCACCTGTCCGTCTTCAAACACCCCACCTTTCACACTTTTACATTCAGAAAGCATATTTGATACTATGATCTATGTGATGTGATATCGCAGGACAAAGAGTATGAAATTAAAACATACCATATCAATTTGCTCAATTTCTCATTTTAAAAGCATATTTTCAGGATGGGGCCATAGTTATTCTATTCAGATATTCAGATAAGTTTTAATAGTCTGATAGCTGAATTACCAGCTTACTATCTGCAACAGCTTAGGTTAGTAAAGGGTGGTGACCTAATGAGTAGCACTCTAAAGAGAATTAAGCAGTGATAGGAGTAGTCTGTGTGAGGAAATTGCAATATCTTGAGCCCAGGGGGAACCACTTACATCCGGTGCTGCTTGTCTACCATCTATAACAATGTGGTCTCTTAAATAAAATGGCCTCTAAACAAGGACTTTTTGCCAGGGACACGCTTGTCTTTTTGGGAAAGCTTAGAGTGGCCCACGGGGCTAAATTTTGTACACTTAGTGATCAAAACATGAAATGGAGAACTTTCCGCGAGCAGTTCATGGGCATAAAGTATGGAACTGAAATGTATATCACGTTGTAAAGGAGCCCTTGGATGCAATGGAGAAGAATCTCAGATTAGGAGGAAATTAATGAGTCCGTATAAGGTGCCATGAATGGGACTTAATGAGTTTTAAACTATCTAACCTATCTGAGAAAAACAGTGGACAAATGACCAATGAAGTCTTGTATTTAATTTTGGAGAAAAAAAAAACAGAATTGAAAAGTAGGTCATTTAATCAAATTTGGATATCTTATAGAATTAAATCAGGCCATCCCCTAAAATTAGTATTCGTGAATAATCTTTGACATTTTCAGTTTAATGTTATTTTATTACAATGTCCCATGTACCAAAGAGCTGACATTATTGCAGAGTGTGGGAATTTTGTAAGTCCACCCAAAACTTGTGATCATTGTAAACGACACAGTGTTGTAGGGACCATAACATTCTGTATATTTAACCACAATGCTCTTCATTCAATATATCTTTAGAAATGCGGGGGGGGGGGGGGGGGATACCCCTGCTCAGAACCCTTTCCCTCTCAGAACCCTTCCCCCTCTCAGAACCCTTCCCCCATCTCAGAACCCTTCCCCATCGCAGAAACCCTTCACCCTCTCAGAACCCTTCCCCCTCTCAGAACCCTTCCCCCTCTCAGAACCCTTCCCCGTTTTTTCCTCAGAACCCTTCCCCTACCTCGCTAGCCCCCCCAAGAAACTGACCGTTATACAGTGTCTATGGAGAAGGACCCAAATCGCCTCCCAGAAAATGCCTTGGGGCACCCACTTGTTGCAAAGGTGCGCCTACTAATAGGCAACAGTACTTTTGAATCCTCTGCGAAAAACTTACTATCAATGTCATTATCGTTATTTTTATTATTAGTAAAAATGAGGTAGAGAACAATGCCTCACCTCACTCAATGGGACACTGTGGAGAGGAAGAGAATTGGGCTGTTGGAAATGAACATGCACCAGTGGGGTGTGCAGTCCTTTAGCCCCACCTGAATCTTCTGAACATAGAAAATTGAGGGCATGTGCCATGCATGGAAAAAGGGGGCGAACGGATGGCCCATAAATATTGCAATATGGAGGGAAAATTGTGTCCTTTAAATAAAGAAATACATAAGATTGAAGGGTAATTAATTGTGCAATTTTTGTAATTGCATTTCTGGGAAAATTTGTATGTTTTCCAGCCCTGGGCTGTGTCAATGAATTGTGAATTTGCCATTAAAGTCAAGAATGCCTTGTAAAAAACAGTGAGAGTTCAATTTCTTGCATTCCCCTCATGAAAGATGAATCTATATGGGACAAACACCATAGCCATTTTTTTTATTATTTATGCCGATACAATACTATAGTCATGACCAGAATTTCTGGGATGCCAAACTCTGGCAATAATGATGCATTTTTGGAAATCATTCATTTACTTGTGAGCACGATTTTGTCATCTTGTTTTTTTTTCACAAATAGAATTTGCATAAATTGATCTTGTAGAATATTAATCCTTTGGTAAATTTTAGTCATGTATTTTGACATCAAAAAACATTTTAGCTTCAAACAGTTTGAAACCATTTTCAGATAGAAAGTGGAATGTTCATCCTTTCACCAATGGCAAAAACAAAACAAAGAAATAAATAAAGGGAAATATAAAGAACAAAATGCTATAAAGATCAATTGATTGCAATTCAATTAAAGCATTGCAACCATAATGTCATGGGCATCTTATGACAGCACTTGGCTTAATAAGTTGTGTCTCTGTCACAAGCAACATGAAAGCAACTGGTCAATTCACTGGTCCTCTATCTTACAGAAACACTGGTTGGGCATACTATTTCAACTTGCGCTCAAGCTTTGGTGCTAAAGCAATAAATAGCACAATTATTTGAAGAGCGCCCCAATTTTTCCCCAAATTTGAATTTTGTTCACAGTTGTGTTGGTAATTGTCTAGCAACTATACCTCCGACGGTATACTCAACAGTGCATATTTTTCATAAAGAAGCGATTTTGTAAATTGAATCGAAATCCCAGATTGTAATTTAACGGCAGAAGTGGAAACGGCAAAATTATATCCGTCCATTATAAATGGTGGCCACCTCAATGAAAAAGACCTCTAACTTGGACTTGCCTGAACCAATGAAACAAACTAATAGATGAGCGTAGACCCCGTACATGGTGCTATTTCCCGGCTATTTCATATTGGAATCACCTTTCCAGCAGCCGTATGAATTAATTATCGGAGATCTCCAACTATATTAATTATTCTAACTACAAAATTCCTTCGTTTGTGACCCCGGACATTTTTAGCTAAACCATTCACGGGTATAGTTTTACTCGCCAATTACCAAGGCAACTGTGTAAAAATCTCATTTTTTTGGAAAATTGGGGGTGCTATTCCAAAATGTGCTTATTATTACACTTTAAAAAAGACACTAGCCTGCACTTGGCCAAGCACCTGATATCAAGAAGCTGCCCTAAGCATCTGTCTTAAAAACTTATCCATCCACATATTCATATAGTCTACCTCTTTCTCAGCCACTTCCTCTTCTCCATGTTTCTTGTAAAAACTTATTCCATCCACAACTCTATCTTCCTCAACTAGCTCAATCCTTGGGTCCATGTCGTTTTGATCCCAGAACTCATTGCATCAGTTTCCCAAACCATTTTCAATGCGGGAGTGTTGCTGACGTAGCAAAGTGAGCTGGAAAATTTGTGAAATTGTGTCGGCAAATGGACAAGTTTTGCAGGTAACACATTTTTACCATCAAAAATATGAGGAGCAGGGGGCAATATATTAAAAATGGTTCATTTATACTGCATATTAGCAATAATCCCCTACATCTATTGTACATTAATACCGGGGTCTGACATATCAAATTTGCTGACAGGATTCTGTAAATGGGGGTGTCACCCCAGGAATGGTCAAGGGATGATCGTACTTCAATCTTGGAAACAGTACCATGAGACACCACCCATCTTTAAAAGGATGTTGAAATCCCATCTTTCCATCATGTCTGTGGACTATATAGGTTCTTTTGTATTTTTGTGCCAGTGCCTTAGTACAAGGTTTTAAAGATACTATTACTTATCAGTGATTGAAGTTTGCTCAGTAAACAAATGAACAATTTTTTTTTGGTTTTTTACAGAATTTGGGTGAAAAAACTAAAAAGAAACAAACATTCTGTCAAATTAAATTGTCAACAAATTTTCAGTATTAAAACATTTCATTAGAAAGCTTTAGTAATACATCCTCTGAATTTTTTCATCTGTTAATCCAAACTAAAATTAGACCTCTGAGATGAAAAATGAAACTGTCCACTTGCAAAATGTTGCAAATCGAGCTATAACTGGTGTATTTTCACGGAAGTGTTGATCATTGATTGATGCCGGGTGCACAAATCCGCCTCATGTTCCTTTTAGCAAAATGTATCTAATATCACTATTATTTTTTGTGCTAAAATTCACAGTGTGAAGAAAAGTATGAATTACTTATGGTACTGCCTTCAATACATGAATTTACTGAAAAAAGAATCCATTTTCAATTGTGGAATAGGTTTTTAAGACTTTTTCTATATAATACAAGATCACATTACAATGAGTCAAAAACATTACCCAAATCGAATGTGTACTTTTGAGGAAAATTGGTGTAACTAGGTATAGCATTGTTCAGTATCACCAGTAACACCCAATTGTAGTCCATTCATCTTGCTTGTCCTGTAAGTGATCTTTTTACAGGATTTGGGCCCCGTAGTTATCTCAGTTTCAAATTCACCTGCCCTTTTGATTGGCATTATGGGCAGATTGGCTTACAATTTCCTAGGCCAGTTTAATTATCAGTCTGCCCATGTTTAAATCATCAGGTTTTGGAAATCTAGTGAGTGAGAGAATGAGTGAGAAAGTGGAGTGAGTGAGTGAGTGAGTGAGTGAGTGAGTGAGTGAGTGAGTGAGTGAGTGAGTGAGTGTGTGTGTGTGTGTGTGTGTGTGTGTGTGTGTGTGTGTGTGTGTGTGTGTGTGTGTGTGTGTGTGTGCGTGCATGTGGGCGGGCGGGTGGGCGAGCGAGTGGATATTTTCTAGATCATAAGACAGTGTCATCAAATTGAATTTTAATGTTCACTGAATCTCAAAGTTTCTTAAAGAAACATTATTTAAAGATTCTGTTGAGAAGGAAAATGTGTTATCAAATTTGTCTTTGAGAAATTTATGCTTATTAAAATATATACCCCAATTTTTTAGAATAACTGCATAACTTACTGCTGAAACACCTTACCTCAAGATTTTAGCGAATCCTTCACTAAAACTTGGAACTTCATTCTTACGTTTTCCTGTATTGTACTGGCTCTACTCTATCAAAAGAGGGAACGCAAGGTTTCATATGCACAGTAGCACATCATACACTTTACTAGTTTTTTAGAAGGTCTCAGGTTAAAATGTTGTTGTCACATTTTATATTTTACATGGATGGCTCAGTTTTTACACTCATACATTTTCTGGTTTATAGGTAGTTCGGTTGTTCATTAATTAAATGATAAGTAAAAATGATAATGGAAAATTGAGTGTACTCTCCTTTCAAATGCCCAAGTATGCTTTCAAAGTAAAATAATGATGAAAGTAGAAAATCATTCAGCATATGCACTAGAGTCTAAGATATCCCATACACTTGAAAGCTTCACTCCGATATCTAATAGCAAATGTCAGTGTTGCTCTTATTTATTTATTGCAAAAATAATGCAAGCTGATGTTCCCTGTGCAATATTAATGAACCCAACACCATACTGAGTGTGTTAATTTGACCTAGGGCAAAAAGACAACGTTGAAAATGGACAGAAAGGGACACTAGGTGTCAAGCTAGCCGATGAGGCAAAAGATGCAGACAGGAGTCGCTAATGAAAAATGGCCGTCCCAGTCGGCTACCCAACGGTATTGTTTTAAGGCGAACTTGTAAAGACTAATTATTACCTAGTGAAGAGAGCTGTCAAGTGGAGTACGTTGCTCATATACAATACAGTGTGAAAATAATGGAGAACTGAGTGGGTTGTGGCTGAGCCAATTGTGGTTGTTGCTTATTGCGTTCTCAGAGCTATTAAGGTAACGGTGAACTTTGTTGTGTAATGTCTGATAGTCACAATTGTTTTGTGGTGTGTAGGGTTAACAGTGTGTTGGTGTGTTTTGACAAGATTCTTACTGAAAGGTTAGTGGGTGGTGGTCGAGTGTCACTTTGTGATGCACTCATTGAATTCAAAGTATATTAGGGTAGACGGTAACTTGTTGGATTATATTTGACTGGGTTGGTGCAAGGAGAAAAAGGGCAATAGCTGCCTTTTGTTACAATTTGTATAAGTATTGTAAATCATAATGGTGTGAGATAATAGCTCACTGACAGATTGAAATATAAAGTTGGTAAATCTTTAAATAGAAGATTTTCACTTGCCTTTCTAAAACACAAAAGTTTTCTTATCCTAAATACAGAGGATGATCACTCTTTTTGAGTGCTTCCTGGAGTGATCGCTTTAAAATGAGTGACTTTGATTCTTCTGATAGTGGAATTGAATTTTAAAGTAATATTTGAGTCTTGAAAAGTAATATTTGTTTTTTTTTTGTTTTTTTTAAGCAAATTTAATTTCTCTACCTCTGTGCAGTGATGTCATCATAACCTTGACGTAGTTTTTACGCGCGCATCAAGAAATGCCGTCTTGTGTATAAAACGCTGTCGCTCCATGTAAGCGTGTGCGGTTAATGGTGTGACAACCAACAACAAACAACTGACATCTCTGCACAGAGTAAGGGAATCTGAGGATATCAGTGAATGGTGTAGAGAGGAATTCCACTGCTTTTCATACTCTGCATTACATAATTATTTTCCTTTCCTCTGTTCAGTGATGTAAGGGCATAATTTGGTGATTGCAGGTGCCAGTTCTTTGATCCAGTATGGTTTCATACATTTGTAGCATGGAAGCATGCTTATGCACGTTTTCTTGTATCATTTTGTTTTGTTTGTTTGAAGACTGTATGGAATAGAGGGCACGTGTGTTCCAGTGGATAAACCACCCCACCCACACACCAAAGGTTGTGAGTTCGAGCCCCACTCTGGCCAATGTGTTGTAACCTTGAGTAAGGCTCTTGAATTACTCCTCTGAACCAGGTGTATAAATGGGCACTGGCATTATTCAATGTTGGGAAAGTAACAGAGTTGCTATAGAGAAGGTGTAATGATCCCCCTACTGCAACATTAAATGGTGGAGTCTGACCCAATCACTTTGAAAGAGAGATGGGTACTCTGTTCCTGTATACACAGGACCATCTCTTTTACAGTTTTAGAATGTTGACCCTGTACCTAATTTGCATAATAATTAAAAACAGTGTTTCTAAACTTCAAATGCTGTTTTCTCAAAATGGCCATTTCAAATTATCCTGGTATCATATCTCAAAAATGGAAGCATGTATGAAGCTGTAATTTGGAATGAAAATAGTCCTATACATGCATTTAGGGATAACATAGCCTTTTTCATTTTTTTTATTATATTGAAAATTACAACCATTTTTCAGTTCAAGTCAATTCCTGTCACAAACATCAAGATTCAATTCCATTAGGTCTCAATATTTGTTCATGCCATTGTGTCCCTTTAGAGTAATAACACAATCATAGTCCCTTACCATACCCAATTAACCCTCAGAAGTGCAATTCAACTTATATTTTGTATCAATCAAACACTTGCTAAAAGTACACCTCCGTCCAAAAGTGCCATCTTCACCACAATATTGCCAACATTTTCCTATATGTAAATACCATATTATATATTTTCTTAATGTACTGTCAAACCTCACAGCTTCAAATGTCAACTCATTTCATTTTTGTACACTCTCATAATATATATTTTATGCACAACAAGTTATGGTCAACTGTGTACTTCATGTACCTCGTCTTCAACCCATCAACGCCACTCACACGATGATTGTCTTTTTTAAAGACTATTCTTGTTATGGAATACTTCTGAAGGTGATGTGTTTTCAATTTTAACATTTACGTACTGTGCTCAACTCCATGTAGAACCTCTCATTTAATTTTCAAAGTTTTGCCATCTTACAGAGAAGATTTTGCAATTAGTCAAGTATTACAAAGATGAATTTATGCAAGAGTAAGTTTCATAGCCAAGAGTTATTTCACTAACTGTGTTATACCATGTGCAACGAATGGCTAATTTTTCTAATCCCTTTTGTCCCCTTTACCTTGGCCTAGACTAACGTGGAGTTATCAATTACCTTCAAGCATGTAATCTCTGCAAATATTGAAAAGTCAAACCAGCCAAGTGCAGCGAGTTGTAATACAGCAAAGAAATGCAATTAGTTTGGCTGACTAAACAAATTTATTCGATAATATAAGGAAGAAATGACCAGACCTAGAATTGATTGGCTTTGAATTCCTGTGATCAAGCTAAATGATTTATATGTCCATTTCAATACTTGAAAAAAATGCAGGTAAAGGCATGTAAATCTGCCTGTTTAGTAAATTGGCCAATTTTAATATGGGATTTACAGTTAGTGTTAGAAGTTTTATGTTTGGGTATATACATGTAGAGTTAAAGTATGGTTTGTTTGTGCAATATGTATTGAGAGATTTAAACTACTTCAGTGACTAGCACTGCTTTCCAAGCAGGCCCTCATACATAAACAAAATGTTTACTTAAGTACAAAATTGCTACTCTACATGTAATAAAATAATATAAGTAATAAATACGATATCATAAAACAGTGCATACATTAAAAAAATAATTACAACCCTGAAGCAATGACACTAAATTTAAATTGAAAAAGAGACTAGTTATCAAGCTCTGCAAGTATTGATTACACCTGACTTCAGAAAAATAAAGAGATTTCATGCCTTTTTCTTTAATTTTCAGCCTGTTTTTGACCTTAGTACCCAGTTATACACTATATTTCAGTTTTTTAGAGCGACTTTTTCAAAACCCCACTCACAGGTGTGAAATTTATTCCATTAAATTTATTTATTCATGATTCCAGAAAAATAAAGAAAATTATTTTATTTAAAAAATATGAACAATGGGGCAATATACACGGCAGCGCAGATCCAGATCTGATCCAGATCGGAGCCAGATCTCGTATCTAGTTTGCGTCTACACGGGCAACGGCCAAACTTGATCCAGATCTGCAACGCGTACATGGTGTGTACATGCTTGGTAAGTGTCGCTGCACTTTAAGCGCGTACTTTTAGGTTACGCGTAAAGTATTCCTCGATCACCAAGGTTACGCGTAGCATTTGTACACTTTACGCTTCGAAAGGGCGCTGTACTTTCGCACTCACTGCACCGTGAAGAGTTCTTAAACGGTCTCCCATGATCTGGATCTGTGATCTGGATCTCGGTGATGCGCATCGGATCTGGATCTGCGCTCCGTGTAGATTGCCCCAATGTAATGTGAAAGACTCAAATTCACCAATGTGCATTGAATTAAAGACACTATCAGTGATTCACCCGGAAGAGTCAAAATATTTGAAATTATCCTTAAAAGTGAAAAATAAGTCTGTAGAATTCCCATAAGTTACTTTTACCAACTGAAGAAATGCCAGAAAAGGAAGAAAACGGCTGCATGTGTTCAAAGATACAAATCTCCAATTATGTGTTGTAGTAAGTGTCTGCACAGACAGCAATGACTAAAATATCTGATTTTGTCTTTATTAGGTTGCTTAAGGTCTTATCATTTGCAGGGTATGTTAGGGTACCTGTACTTGTTACAGACGTGCAAAAATCTGATTTTTGATGATTTTTTTGATTTTCTGATTTAGCAAATCACTGATAGTGCCTTTAAACCAGGGGTTCTCAATTATTTTAACTGAAGGGCCAGAGTATGCCGAACATATTTGAAAGTTCCCTACTTGAGGGCCAAATACACCTGAATTTCTTATGTTTCCCTTTATATATTTTAGCAAGTCGAGGGCCAAAAATCAATGGTTGGCGGCCGGATTTGGCCCGCGGGCCGCCTATTGAGAACCCCTGCTTTAAACGTCATTTATATAAAGTGGTGTGATCTTGAACCGGGTCACTCTCACTGTCACAGTGAAAGTTGCACCACTATAGACCACAGGGACTATGCTTGTGTGGATACCAGTGAAACAAATACATGTATTAAATTCTTAATTAAAGAATTAAGATATGAAAGAAGTAAAATTCTGTATATTGGAATCCTAATCCTATATAGACCTTTCTAGAAATGCAGGTTCAAATGTCCTGTAAGTTCAAATTTTGAAAAAAAAGATGTGTAATAACATCTAAACCAAATTTTTGCTTTTTGCAGGATCTGATCATTAATCTAGATTGTAAACTTATAACATAATTACTAATATTATAGCAGACCAAACTCATGATTTTTTGTGAAAATCCCTAATAAGTCTACCCAAAGAATGAAGATTCAATAGTGTCAAAAAATTGAACCTAATAAAAAGGGTGTCTTTTTTTGGAATCAGGATTAGCTAGCATTAAGGTTAGGGATAGATTTGGTATGACATTGCTGGCATTTGGGTTATGGGGCCAAGTATGGAAATTCCCATGGGATATTTCGTAAGAAGTTTTCACAAAACATCCTGCTCTAGAGATGCCTATTAAGCAACAAGCATTGAATCATTTACTTGCCGTATCAATTCCTTGTTTAAAAAATGCATTCGCCAATGTGACAAATAATTTTAAAGGGAAAGGGTTATTTTGTGGCCCATAGCCTCATCTGGCATATACCCCAACTTAAACAAAAGTAGTTGAGATTTTTAATATCATCTGAAACCGAATACATGTGCCTAAATTTATGTACAAGTCAATTTCCTCTGCAAGAGATTCATAAATTTTGTAATTTTTGTCCATAAAGCAGATCCATAAAGCAGGTATAAATTATAACTCCATAGCCTTGGGGATGCTGATACAACATTTGCTCAAAACTCCACCAACTGATTTTTTTTAAAATCAGCTGCTAGCCTTTTCCAATGATATCTGTTGAACATCAACAAAATTACCTTTAATATGTGAAAGACTGCTTTACTTTTTCTAACACAGACTTTGTCGATAATAATAGTTTTTGAAGGCAATTGTTTATCAAATATGTCACTCTCCATAGTTTAAATAGTTGTAACAACTACACAAAAAAAGACTGCTATTGTTTTGGAACGTTTGCACTTTACTAACTTTTATACTATAGTAGATTCAACCCATCGTGTCACCGGAGGAAAAGTTTTGGACAGCATCGATTAGTTGGGAGAGGAGGCAGAATATGTGGCCCGATTCACCTGTTCCAATGACGACTCAAAAGATAATCTGTCTTTCATTATTTATGAGAGTGCACAGACTTTGGTGTGTTCCTTCTTTACTCAAAAGCACTCTGCGCTCAAAGTCGTAATCAATTTAACCAACCTGTTACATTGAATACCATTTAAGCAAATACGATTAGTCAGAATGTATTGAGAGTGTAATGTAGTTATTAATGTGTTTAAGTTGACCTGAATGATTTCACTAAGCTCAGAATTGATTTTTCTCCCACATTTCGGACTACGTTTCAATAGATTTCGCGTGGAATTTTACTTTTCATCCACTGCTCATCCCTCATTCAATGCCAATACCTTCAGAAAAGTACTAGAGGTGACACGATGGGTTGAATCTACTATAAAGATTCTCAACTATATTTACCTGTGGGTCTTTGAAAAGTGTCAAAGACCCATGCTCATGGGCTGAATCCACATTATTTTTTTTATCTTTTCGGTATGTGTAGAATGGTTGGTGCGTTGATGGTCTAATGTACATCAGTTGGTGGGTGGGCTGGACATGGCCTGCCTGCTGTTAGTTGAGATGGTATACTGTTTTAAAAGGGATTATTTTAATCTCACCCAATCTTAACTATCATTTAAATAGGTATATTTTGAAGTACATTCTTGAAGTAAAATATTTGACAAGTATGATTTTAGGACATGGAGAGCAACACTTAAAGGCTGACTCAGAGATTTTGAAATATATTTTTTGTGTGTGTAGTAATTAAAAATAGTCATCTGGATCTAGACATTGTCAATGGTTTAATATGTAAAAGCGAAATCTTGATGAAAACAATGTTTTTTATGTTATCAAGCAACATTTTCTTTTTCCAATCCATCAGAGTTAGAGAATCAACTCCATTTTAAGGGGTACTTTGGATTTTTTTATGCATAATGGATGAGGATGAGGTCATTATATGGGTCGTGGGACACCTGTGACCCGCCCATATTAAAATGCCCAATTGGGTTTGTAGTTTGCTGTTTTTATCTATTTTGATTCACTTGGGCGAGTTGTTCTATTGAATAAGGCTTGCCTGCCACCAGCCCATCCAATACCTGTAAATGTCCCAAAGACAATTTCTCCATAAGATCAATGAAATGTCCCAACAGCAAATATGTGGACTTGTTGGTGAAATTTCAAAACTTAAAGCTTGAATTCATAGACTGATAACAAAAACAAGAAACAAACTTTTACCCTCCTTGAAGCATTTCCTGAAATCTGTGCAAACTGAGCCAAGATTTAATATCACTCCATAAGAAATTAAAAAAAAAAAAAAAAAAAAAGTTTATTTACCTATGTAAATTTTCTATATCACCCCTTACTTGTATCATTATTGTAATATTGAGTATATTTTACTTGAATGTATTACAGGGCCAGCAATAACCATAAGCCCTATCAGGTTGTCCAATACTGGTCCTAGCATATCATATCATATACCTCACCAGTTTATCTTAGTACAGTATACAATTGATACTTTGTGTATTATTATATATTATACTGTATTATACATTTCTGTCACGTTCGATATGTTATGCTGAATAAAATTGAATTGAATTGAAAAAAAAAATGAATTAAAGCCATCGATTTCTTCCTTTTCTGCATAGCCTAACTAACTGTTCAGATTGATAGATGATATCTTAATGAAGTCATTTCAATCAAAGTATGCTCTGTCCTTCTATAACATCACAAATAACCTGAATAATGCCACCTTTTCTTACAGCTTTGTCTACTCACAATTGTATAGTTACGCATACACTCTTTCCGAATTCGGCTACCTTTGCTAAAAGTCTGTATGGACATGGACGCTAATCTTCATAATAATTGGCTTATTTTTGTGCCTTATAAGTTTGTATTCACATCTAACATTTACACAGTTTATAATCATGTGCATATTTGTTGTGTGAGTGAAACAAGGTCGTAAGTGAAATAGCTACCATTAGTCAGAAATTCCCATCATACGATTATTCCAAGTCTTTGGTCAGCGGATCTTGAAATGGTCCTTCAGGCGACACAGTCGTGGCGGCCAAGAAACCAAAATTAAAAAAAAAAAAAAAAAAAAAAAACAATGTTTTTTATGTTATCAAGCAACATTTTCTTTTTCCAATCCATCAGAGTTAGAGAATCAACTCCATTTTAAAGGGTACTTTTGATTTTTTTTATGCATAATGGATGAGGATGAGGTCATTATATGGGTCGTGGGACACCTGTGACCCGCCCACCTTAAAATGCTCAATTGGGTTTGTAGTTTGCTGTTTTTATCTATTTTGATTCACTTGGGCGAGTTGTTCTATTGAATGAGGCTTGCCTGCCACCAGCCCATCCAATACCTGTTAATGTCCCAAAGAAAAGTTGTCCATAAGATCAATGAAATGTCCCAACAACAAATACGTGGACTTGTTGATGAAATTCCAAAACTTAAAGCTTGAATTCATAGACTGATAACAAAAACAAGAAACAAACTTTTACCCTCCTTGAAGCATTTCCTGAAATCTGTGCAAACTGAGCCAAGATTTAATATCACTCCATAAGAAATTACTGCAGGAATGCAATCGGAGAAAAGGAAAAAGAAGGTTCATTGCACTCTGTCCAATATTGACCCATCTTTCTTTTGATGACTTGAAAGGCCGTCCTCTCACAAATCTTATTTCAACAATTGCACTTGAATTGGATAGACTGTATTGGTGCCGTGAATGAAATATCATTTCAATTTCCCCACAGGCAGCTGTGTAGTAATCGCAAATGGAATTGCAATAGAAAATACATTTGAGTGATTCCATTCAAGTGAAAGAAAGGCGAGAGTTTTCAGAGGAAGATAAACATGTTGGATCTACACGTACTATGAAAGGTTTTCAGTTACATTGTAAACTCATATGCAGTGGGGTTAGAGGTGGGGACTTAGCTGTGTAAACCTGCTCATGTAGGAGATTCTTGTCTAACAAAACACTGATATTTGAGGGTAAAGATTTTATCTAAATTGCCCTGGTTACCGTACCTTGTTGCTGCCTCCATGTCCTGTGATACCTAATACTCATCTGTGTAAACAGCCCTGGTGTGCTTAATTACAAAAGGTGATGTGCCTGAATGTTGCTTTAAGTTTGATACTGCTTGAGTATTGTATTGGGGAGATTTTCCCTGCTGATTGGTGAGATTTTCCCCTCAGATTGGAGAGATTTTCCCCTCTGATTGGAGAGTTCCCTCCGATAATTGTGATTTTCTGAGGGCAAGGGAAAAAAATTCTCCTAATTTTGCTCCTTAAATGAAAGATTATGCTTAAAAAATTTCACCAACTTCAATTCTAAATCTAAAGAAACAAGAAAGTGTGATGAAAAATGAACTTTTACTTGTGTATACAGACTATTTATACAAAAATGTATATTTAAGATATGGAGATCTTCTTCGGCTAAACCATTTTGAGGGAGTGCCAATCAAAAACAAATCCAACAGTATAAGAGTCTCAACATTGAGAAATCATGAACAGCTGTGAAAATGTAAGCAATTTCATTGGCTGATGCCCAGGTTCAATGGCTATACACGTTGCGTATTGATTTTATTTGGAGCCTTGGAGGCGCTTGTGTCATACTAGCGTTTTGCTACATTCACATACGCACTTCTAGGTTGAATTCTCTTTGCGTATTTTCTTCTGCATTCAAACGGTTGTTTGATTTTTCTCACTGGGTAGTGGCAATTATTCTTGTTGGATTTAAGCCCTACGAATATAACAAAAAATTTTTTAGGTTAAAGAGAACCTTGATTGGTAATTCTGTTTAAGAATGAGAATAAATGAATGGTTTTGCAAACAGTGTGTCCTTTATACGACAAATTGAACTGGCGATGCCATTATGTCTACGTGGAAGAACTCGGCCTCCGGTCTTTTGTTCCCTTACAATACTGGCATCACCTGTTATTTCTCTAAATCTGAGGGTTTGTGGCATAAGGAAATGTGTATTATTGCCTTAAATGGTAACCTGATCCTCAGCTTTGACCCACACCAATGACACATCAAAGTCTGATAATTTGGTAGCATTGGAAAACGGTATTTTTCTCACTTCATCTGCAAGTACTTCTCGTTGGCTGTACTCCTTCTATCATATAATGAAAGCACAAATAAAGTTTTTGGATTTTTGTTGTTTTGTTATAGCGATGGCCTTTGTAAAATACTGAATTAATACTGAAGTTTACGTGTGGTTTCCTTGCTAACATTTCCCTGGAAGGGGTGCATCCTTTGACAACCGTTACATACATCAACAACTGTTGCCTTGGCGTACTCCACCGCTGAATACTCTGCACCGTATGGAGTCACAGCGTACATGCACACAAGATTGAAATGTCGTTCCTGAATGAATTCAATGAACTTGTTAGTGGTTGCCTTTGGCGACGCCTGAGAATACCTTCCAAGTCTTTCTGGCATAGCTCCGCAAACCTTAGGAGGAACCTTCAGACGATCAAGCCCGCCAAGAAATGTGATGAACCTGGTAGCCTAATCCCACCACCAACAACACCCTTTGAGGATCAAGAGATTCCACGAATCACTTTGCTACCGCATCCAGACACTGCCGTCCAGTATCCTAATTGCGACAATCCGTCAATGACAGATGGTATAGCAATGGTCTCCTCTACTTTGAAAGAAACCTACAGCAGTTTTGGACGAGCCCATCTAAGCAAGCCCAAAAGGCTGTGACCTTGATATGGGAAAGCATGCCACTCAACAAACTCAGAACTGGCGTTGGTCTTACAAAGAACTTCCTTCACACAGATCGGAGTTAAACCCTTCACCCAACTGCGATTGTGGAGATCCACAAACCATTAGCCACATCATTGATGACTATGTGTGAGGTCTACAAGTCCCCAAGAGAATTCCAGGCCTGATAAACCTGGATGATGAAACTTCACTGGTTAAAGACGGATCTGCACTGTGATTTTTGGCTTGCACGAACGAAGAACGATTTCCCCTTGCCATTCCCCTCTCCATTTTGTGGGCCGCAGATGGAGCCGCCCACAGCTTATATTCTTTAAGTATAGTGAGCGTGAAAGCAAGAACCTGGTGAATTCTAGTTTTCTTTGTGTCAACCACAACTGCATGCATCCCCATACCTGGTCACCATCATTTTTGTTTTCCCATTTGTATGACAGAATAGTAAATGTCTGTCTGACGTCGGTGTGTAGACAAAGAACCAGGCAAAAATGTCACATGTTTCATTTTTTCCTAGAGGAGCTATTGCATCTAAACTTGTGCATATTATAGGCAGCCAAAGCTGCTACCTATGTCATTCATGACCCTGGGGTGTTTTTCCCTGTGTGTGTCAGTGAAATGGGGAAATGTTCATTAAAGTCAATATTGTAACAAAGAAGATTTGCTGTAATCTCTTTTTTGCTATAGGATTTAAATGCAGCCACTTGGGGCATATTGTAGGAGGGAAGTCCACTTCTCATACCATTCAAGCATCCCCCTTCCTAGGTGCTCTCCTGGAATCTGTTGTTCAGGTGGGAAATGGAAAAACTTATCATTATGCCTTTTCTGTTTAAGCTCAGCGAGTTATCACAACCATATATCCATGGGCCCTGATCCTAAATTAGCCTTGTCCCAAGGACCTCCTGATTTTTATCAGAAGTATTAAAGGCTTTTTTTTCTCATTCCTGTGAAATCTTAATGCTATAAGATTTTTGTTTAGAATGTTTTTGTTTTTTTTAATTGATCATTTTAATTGACCAATATTACTGTGAACAGAGTATTCTGGAGTGACAACCTTACAGGTGGGTATTTTTTGTTTTCAGTTCATTCATTTATTGTGCAATTATGTCATTTGATCAATAATAAAAGTTTTATATAAATAAAAAAAATAGGCCTATCCCCCTTTAAGCTTAATTTGAACTTTATAGAGTGAGCACAAGCAATGCTATAGTTTTGGGAAGTAATTTCTTTGCCAAGTTACTAGATATCAGTGGCGTAACAGGCGGGGGGGGGGGGGGGGGCAGGGGGATAGTTGCCCCTCGTACTTTTGGGCCGGAAAAAATTGCAAAAAATCATAGCTAATTCAGTCGCCGTTTTTTAGCCCTCTGACCGGGAAAATTTTGGCCCTGAGAGGGTAAAATTTCCCAGACTGGGAAATTTCCCCCCTCAGAGCGGGCAGGCCCGATACGCCACTGGCTGATTGCCCTCTTCCCCAAGCCCCACCAATACGGGCACCACTGGGTTGCATGTAGACCCAGTTCACACAAGGTGTGCTTGTGTCATGGCCAGAATTATTACTCCAAACTATACTTGGAATATACCCCTGTGAAGTTGGTTACTATTCATCTTATGAAATTGGCAGTTAACACATTAACACATTTATTGCTCACTATACCACAGCATAGCCAGGTGGGATCAGAGGTGGGTGCCCCCTCTGAAAATGTTTTGAGGGGTAAATCGGGAAATAAAATGGATATTTAAGTCGGGCCTTTTCGGAACCTTTTGCCCTTCAATAACCAGGATCTTTCCTTTGATGGACAATTGTTGCAACCTACCAGTAACTTGTCCTGCTTTGGAACCACTGCTGGCTATAGGCACCTTGAATGTAACTACAACATGGAACCACACTGAAATTCCACACTCTAATGCCAGGATGCCCATTCAATAATATGAATTAGCTTATTCTTAGTTCTGAGTTTGATCCCCATAGGGTATAAACAATGTTGGTTTTCCTTGGAAACATATCCAAAAAGGTCAAATATTAATTGGAAAGGTAACAAAGGAGGGAGAATATGGTTGTACTACTTCCTTCAAGGGGAACAGTTCATTAAATGATATTTCAAGCAATCCCATATTGTTTTGGCAATGTGCTTTCGAATCAATTGAAAAATCCGGCCAAGCGGCACCTGGGGTTTATTTTCATATGTGTCACTGCTACTCCAGGAAAGATTAGTAATATCCAGAGGGAAACATTTTAAAAAAACACAGGGGTCTACAAGGTTCAAGTCATTGGGGCGAAGTGGCCCAGGTATCTCTCTGAATAGAGTTATCAATGAAAACTGAGATCTCCAAACTTAGAGTTTTCAAATTGTGGTATTTTGGGATTGGTGGGTTGTCATACCAAATGATTAAAATATTTTCTCATTCACTTATCTTTATCTTCCTGTTCATGTTAATAAATCTGTTAGAACTTTTCCTTGTATTTCAGGTGATCTAGAAATGTTATCCATGTAATTTTCTTTACAGAAATTCCCATTGTTACTCTTTATTCTTTTCCAAACAAATTTTCCAACAGTCGCCACTATTGGCTTGTTACCTAAGTGAAGTCAATATCGTATTCCATTAATATTTTGATTGCTTTCATTCATCATCATTCCTTAATTTTATTAGGAGTAGTGGTAGTGAAATTGACAAGCCTTTCAAAAAATGTCAATCATACAAAACTAAGTCAGAAATTGAAGAGAAATAGACCATATGCTGCGTCCCTGTAATATTTACACAAGGCCAGATGTGGCCAGAGTAGACCTAATAATTATTATTGGACAAGACAAAACTCTCCCTTTGGTACCCCCTTCCCGTAGCTCTGAAATAAACATGCGACAGGAGAACAAAAACCTTGGCACGTAACATGATGTCTTGTTTTGATGACTTTTTCTAAATACATCAGTTATTGTTTTTTGTTGTTCCTTTAATATAGCAATATATAATGCCAGGGAGTATGAAAGGTTGCATAGCGGGAGCAATTCCGAGCTCCTCCGGTTTAGCATGGGAAGGGCATTCCATCAGCGGGGCTTATTATGCGAGAATTGTTATATGTCAGGAATTCCAAACAATCTATGAAGGTGTGTGGCAAATACACCTTGAACAGTCTTAGTTTTTAATTGTGTGATTTTGAATCAAGCGGCAGACGGACAGGGGAATATGGCGAGAGGTCATCTCTCCATTTTGCCAATAACTAATTCTGCCAAGTGGAAATGAGAACACAGATAATAGGCCAGTAATTGAGTTGGTATTTTTTAGGGGAATTAATTGAATGGCTTATGGGCTTGGGCCAATATAACCCTCATCATAGAAGGTGAGCTTGGAATAAAACAGGAGTGTGTTCTATTTGATACTTGGTAATGTCAAATTTTATGTAAGTCAATTTGTGTAGCTCTTTATTAATCCACAGTGGGTATGGTAGTACTTTTTGTGGTCATGGTGACATCAGGGCAAATAAATGGGGAGAGTAGGGACCTACTATATCATATGTACTGAGTGGAGTTTCAAAGGTGCATTTCATGATTCCACATTTTTCTGTTTTCACTGAATATCCTTGATAAAAGCTATTCACAACATTTCAGTTTCATTTATTCCGATCTTGTGGTTTTGTGTTTTAGTGCAATTGCTCTTTCCCACGGTCCTATAAGCCACTGTGGTGTAAATTTTTTTGTCTGTTTACAGACAGCAAGAACAAAATTGCGATATCTTACAGTACAACAACCAAATTTGCATTTTAGATTAGGTCAACATGGATTACTAACTAACGGTTGATATATAAAAATCTCAACTTTTTTAGGTAAGTCGGGGGAAAGGTGTGGATCACGAAATGCCGCTCTTTATAAACTCTGCTTGCCGTTGATGGGCAACCATTCAAACATGGCAACTTCACATACCCTTTCATTACTAAGGGTGTCCTCAAGCTTGGGAATCATTGAAATCAATTTGCAATGCAAGCCGGAGAATCTTTTCAACGCCCCTAAATGGCCAACTCTTTTCAGTTCCCTAGAGTGATCTAAGAATAGAACGTACTTTATATGCTGTTATATTTGCCTGCAGACTTGTTCGCGATTTCAATTTCTGGAAAATTGCACAAGTTATTTAGGTTTTTTGCAGAATGTCAAGTACAATGCTACTTGATTTACATAATATTTGTTGTGTGTGTTTTTTTTGTATTTCCATTCCTGCTGCATTTGTAAAAATAGTGAAAATAGACCCTCACAATAACAGGTTCATATTGACCAGCAGTAAATTATTTTAAAAAAAGTGAAATACGTCAAACCACTCTTCATGTAAACAAATGGTATCACACGGTTCTCTAGGAGATAGTTAAGACAATGTTCAGCTCTAACAGAGTATCTTTACTGTCCATTCTTAAAGGAACACACGTAATTTGGTGAGGATCCAAATTTCCATAAGTTTGTAGTTGTACGTGAACTTTGGCGTACCAACCTTGGGGCGGGGGGGGGGGGGGGGGGCAAGTTGCCCCTTCTAGCTCAAAAAAGCGGGACATATGGGACCAAAATATGCATTTTCATCCTCTTTTTCGGGAATCACGAACTACAATTTTGGACAAATTAATGTAACTATTCGGCAATTCACCGCGCTACGCTCGCATTTGGTCAAATTCATACTTAATTGGGCGCAAATCACAACGGGACGACTTACAAATTTGCCCCCTTTGCTGGCGGACGACTTGGAAATTTGCCACCCGCTGGATCGACTAGCCTACGGGATACGCCCTGTTACTGAAAAGTTGTAGAACACCCCCATAATAGGAAAAAGTAGAAAAGGAATACCAAACCTAACTTTGAACTTGTCTGGTGTCCTAATCAGTCCTACAAATCGTAGGCATAAAATGTTCCCGTCCATCTTATCACTTAAGAAAGATTCAGATAATACGCATTGTATACTTTGTTATATTACCATATTTACTTCTCATCACACAGTGTCCAAAAATGCTGGGCTTCAATGCCATTAATTTTCAAGTTAGTATATGGACTCAATTTTTTAGATGGCTCCCAAACGTAAATTGGAAGTCAACACATACAATCAACACAAATCGACCAAACTGCAAATTCTGTGAAAGTTATTTAAATACTTTGAATTACTACATTTTTAAAGGTGCGTGTTCCGGATCGTGTCTTGGGACCGGGGGCCCGGGCTGGATTTAATTTCTCCGGAGTAGTATCGATTTTTGGGACAATAAAGTAAGGCCGTATTTTTCTCATTGTTGTCCTGAGGCTTTGGAAGCCTCCAATCCATTTCATTCCAACTATAACAAAAAAAACCACCGTTTTATGGTTAACCATCATATTAACACAGTAATTGAATAGGGCTTTGCACAGCATTATTGTGTCCGTACCATCTAAAACCGCAAGGGTGGTTTTCCTGCCATGGTACTTGATGGTGTTATGTGCAAGTGCCAGACATCATATCAAGTAGAGAACCAAGTCGCGACTGTAAATCGGTGAACAACCATAAGGCGGCAGAGCCCCAGTCAAGCGGTGGCCAGCTCGAAACCTTGTTAACAAGGCTAACCCTTACCTGGCTTCAAGAGAAATCAGATAGTTTGGAGAACATATATTTGTGGCTTGACTCTTTATAGCAAATCACATTTTTATTAAGTTACATGAAACAAATGATTTTGCTTATTCATTTAGGTGATAATAATATATTGGTACCATATCAAATACACAAAGTTAGTTCCAAAGAAAGTGGTGCCAACTTCTCCAGAAATGTCCTGTGTCTCGTTAATAACCCCATTCTCTGTTCTCTTTTTTTTCGTTGACCACATAATCGACAACCTATTTGGGACTGCTCTCTGTATTTGTCTCTAAAATGTTATATCTTTGGATGCGATAACCATGCAAATCACTTAATGAACCTTTTGACCTTAGTGATCAGCAATGGTGTCACATGGAGGGGGTTATGGAGGCAATGTGGGAGAATTTTGGCACCACCACTCCTGCTCCGCTGAATCATAGGTTGGCAACCATTCCGAGCGGAGCGGTTCATGAATTGAGTGGCGTCGAGCACGCATGCTCATAGTATTATTCAGGATAAATGTTATCAAGGATTAGAATGTGCTATTCTTAAACAACGCTGTGGGAGAATGTATCGCAATTTCATTGGCTGATGCCCGGTTATTCGCATGATTGAAACCCGTAGTCGTACTGCGTATTGACGTGTATTTTTTAGGTTGAGAGCTGCGTGGGGGCGTGGCGTGTGCGGGTGTCAGGTTCAGTCTTGGTGCGTACGTTCGCGGGGTGGGGCGGCGGGTTCCTGGCGCGATGCATGGGTGGGGGTCGGGTGGCTCGTGTGGTGGGTTGTTGGAGAGTCGGTGGTTGCTTCCGCGTTTGGTGGTTGGGGCGAGTTGTGGTCACTGGTAGTGGCATCCTTGTCTGGGTTGGTATGTTGAAGGAGTAAGAGCCGTAAAGCATCGCGAAATTGGGTTAAAGATGACCTTAAATGATAAAGCTTTTAAGAATGAAATAAGTAGATTTTTGGGAACGTACTCTCTTTACGACGAATTGAACCCGGCATCACCATTATTTTTGCGTGTGAAGAACTCGCCTGTCCATCCTCCGGCCTCGTGGTCTTCGCACTTAAACCGGTAATGGTACGGGTGGGGGGGGGTCGCAGGGGGGGTTTGGTGGGGGGTTCGGTCGAATGGGGTGGCGTCGGTAAGGTGAGTAGTACCGGGGGGGGGGGGGGTGGTTTTGTTCTTTCCCCAATCATCCTTTATTCTCTAAATCTGGCACACCAATCTTCCTCATTTTGTTGTTAGGTAGCTGATCTCATGTTACAGTGGTCTCGGGTTCGAATCTCATTAACTCCCTCTTTTAAAATCTATAAAATTTTCATTATTTTTTCAGGTTATTAGGGAACAATTCTAAGTCCAAAAAACGATCAGAAAAAATAATAGGTGCCCTTTGATGTTAGTAGGGAGACCCTGTGTTCCTCTGGAGCATAAGTGGTTGTCAAAAAACTACCGGTATGTTTGGAGTCCAAGCACATCTGGTTTTTTGTGATGGAATTAAGCAAAGTGCCAGGGAGGTGTGAGGGTTAGTCAATAGCCATGTAAGAAAGCCAGGTGCGCGATCTTTCAATGATAGCTTATTCAAATGTGACAGCGAGGGGTGGGGTCGAGGTGGTGAAGGTGGTTGGTTTTTGGGGTGGGTAAGGGTGGGGGTAACCTTTGGATGCCTACAGCAAACCTTGTGCAGAGCAGGGATGTGTTGGTTGGGTGGGTGTGTCGACAAGACACACAAAGTTACCAGTGCAGTGTATTTAATACACTGTCAAGTTCTAGCCATAGTGAAAGGTTTGTTCATAGTGAACACTGTGACGCATAGAACACAGATCAGTGATGAGAAGCAAGAGCCCCTTGGTGGGGTTTCAGGGGACAAATGCCTCAGCTGTTGCTCTTTACAAATAATGTGCCGTAAACGTCGTTGATTTATACTTGGAAATTTCATGCATGTTTTTCAACGCTTCAGACAGTTCATTAGACGTTGTTTACCCACTTCATATTGATGCTAAATTTGGATTAGGCCGGATCAAGAAGTCGTGTTGAAATGACGCCTGTTTTACATTCCTGCATCAATAAATTGGCACCAATCGAAGTGTTTTTTGGCAGGTGAGACCACTAACATTTGTTTAAGTTTCTAGTTTTAGGATTCAGTGGGCAAACTACAATCGTGGGACAAAATTGTTGACACAGTAACAAGAAAGAGGGGCACCTTTACTACTGACCTCACGTTCACCCCCTCGGTCCTTCAAGGTTGGTTCATGAAACTCGTGTTCTTTGCATCTGGCTTTAGGGGAGAGGATGGGATTGCAGTTTAGAAATGCTTCAAGCTCCAACCAAAAAGTTAAATTTAAAACTTTCTGACGTAGCCTAATAACGTGCCGATTAAAAACAAAAATGTCAAGTTGTGTGTCAATAATTTTGGGGCCACGATTGATTTTTTGGTGGGCACTTTACTTTTTGGAAGAGGACCAGCCCCTTTTCAGGGCTCGTACGGTCCGTGAAGGTCCTTGAAAGTTCCTGAAATTTCACATCCTTTTCCAGACCTGAAAACCCTGGAAATTCACAAATGGTCCTTGAAAATCGCTGAAAAATTGCAGTCGGCTGTGTGATGGATGTTTGATTAAAATGGATATCATGGCAAACCAAAAGTAAGATTTATGAATCATTTGACATGATTTCTAATGTTTTCAACAAGTTTATTTTTAATTTACTATAATTATATTTATTTAAACCCTTATGCTGCTATCACAGGCTGTAACGATTTCTGAAATTTTTCCATAAATGCAAAATATCACGCCCATTTTGGGTTTTGTATTTTTCTAGTTCGTGTATTCAAGAAGTTAAAGTTCTCTTTAAAAGTGAAACTATAATTGCACACATGCCTACCAAGTATACGGATTTTGCGATTCCGTACGGAATATGAAGCGAAATACGGACTTTTTCCAAAAAAAAAAATATGGTAAAATGTCGCGTCACTAGAATAAAAAAATAAGTGTATATAGAGGAAAATAAGTAAATACAGAAAAATAAGAACATAGATTTCTGAAAGATTTTCAATTTATAAAGTCTGTGTTCAATGGTTTCCGACATCGTTTTCCACCCGACTTTTCGGAAGGTGTACCCAAATTAATTCTTGATTTAACCATTTACGCTGTATGCTAATGTCTTCGAAGTAGTTTAGTTCTATCAACTGTGAGGTGCAAAAGGGGTAGACCTAACAAACAATATTGTTATAGAGTGGTTTTGTTTTCAAGTTAAGAACTTTGAAGTTTTAGACTCATTTTTCATGCACTTTATTGTTTTTTAAAACTACTCCATATGGACTTAGTTTTCCTACTGACAGTTCTTGAATGGGGCTGTCAGACGCCGGAGCTCTGTCCATTTTTTCTTTTTTCTGGAAAAGCTGTATTTTAAAGGCTCTTCTCATAGATCAGTTCATATGTAAATAGGTCACTCCAGTTTCAGTATGAGCTTTAAATTTTAGACTTTAAGTTAATTTTAATGTACTACTGTAGCTAAAAACAATGTTTCCCTTATGGATACTAACAGTTCCTTAAAGGGAGAACTATCAGATGGCAGAACTCCGTCCATATTTTATTTTTCAGGAAATCAGTAATTTAAAGAGCTCACTCATGATGCAGTTGTATTATAGAGCCTCCGTTTTTTCCCGTAGATCCTTTATTTGTTGACCTTCTTTTTCATATAATTCTCCATATGGACTTAGTTTTCCACCGACAGTTCCTTGAAATGGGCTGTCAGCCGGCAGAGCTCTGTCCTTTTTTTCTTTCTAGAAAGCTTCATTTTAAAGAGCTCCCTATCTCATGATCAGTTCATATTGTACATAGGTTGCTTCAGTTTTCAAGTTATGAGCCCTTAAAGGATAACTTTAAGTTTCTTTTTTAATGTTATACAAAGCTAAACATATTTTTCCTTATGGACTGTGGTCATACTGACAGTTCCCTTAAAGGGGGAACTATCCAGATTGTGGAACTTCCGTCCATATTTTTGTTAGGAAAGCATTAATTTAGAGCTCTGATGCAGTTGTATATATAGTGCTTAGTTTTTTCAAGCCTATGATCCTTTAAATTGTGACCTTTCTTTGGTATTTGTCGATATAATTCTCCATAGGGACTTCGTTCCTAAACGACAGTTCCTTAATGGGTCTGTCAGACGGTGGTGTTACCACATAACTATACAAATCTTACAATTGCTGAATGGGTACATGTAGTTCAATTACGCCTCCATTTTCTGTATTTTTGTGTGAAAACGTCTGTCCATATCTTGACTTGCAAAATCATTTTAGTACGGAATACAGAAAATCCATACAACATCAGTACAAGCATTAAGTCCTTGAAATTAGCTCATTTGATCTTTAAAATTCCTTTGAAAGTCCCTTGAATTTAGGAAGGAGCTGGGTGTACGAACCCCTGCCTTTTGTTTCTTTTGGCTGGGGCATTAAGGTTGAACGAGATATTTGGGGGCACCCCAATATTGTTGGTCATAATATTAATTTCATAATAGATAAGACACCCAATCGAATTTTCTAACCTTGTATTTGGGCTACAGAATGCCAATAACAGAGGAAATTATTTTGAATTTTGCTTACATTTCAATGTAAAACATAGGCTAAAGTTCGTATTTGCTCGTATCCGAAATTAGAAATTTCACAATTTTGTACAAGAAACATTTTTAAGCTTAGAAACACCTCCTATGTACACAAAGGCAGCATTTTATAATACCTGCCACAGTTTTTGTTTGAGATCTCGATCACTTGAGCACAGTAATTGTTAATCCTTTCGGATGGGGATATTTTTTGAATGGAAGGCTTTACATCAGGGCAAAAATAGTACTTTTGATTTTTTAAGAAGAAGGGACACCTGATATGTGAAATCTCTCGTTGCACCTTTAAAGAAAAGTCATATCAATCCCATAGGCATCATAGCATGACAGGTAAGAGGTGGCTCCTTACACCATTTCCTAACTAAACCCTCTGTAAGCCCTTTAGATATAACCTTGACTCAAGTGGAAATGTTTCCGGGAGATGGGTCTCTTCTCCGCCTTCGGCCAAAATATACACAAATAAAGAGTGGGAGTTTGGTATAAAGTGCAGTATAATTTGAAAATGCCAAAATTTTGGCTTTATGTACAGAAGATGAACCCCTTTTCTTGGAATGAATTTAGGTTTATTTTTAACCTTGCATTAGAACCGCATTAAATTGATGGATGTGAGCCTCCCATGCTATCTGTTAAGATTTGAAATTTGCGAGAATGGCTAATTATACATGGTGTATGTGATGTAAGCCCTGGTGGTTTCTAGCTAATGTCACAAACAGCATTTATAAGCAAAACATTGGGCTAATTACATTTAAGCCCTCTGTACGTACTTTTGTATCATGGCCGGTACTCTGTTAGATTAAGAAGTGGGTAATACGAGGATACATGGGTTAGGCGACGGTGATTAAAGTAGGTTGTGAAAGGCACTGGGTAATGAGAAAAATATGAATTTTCTTCTGATAACAAAATCTCAATTTTGATGGAGTAAGTGATTGGGATGAGTTGTCAATGGGTTTAACTACTACTGTGCAACATTTTAGGATAACCTTATTGCTACAAGTGTGAATCGAATGTTCTCTTCTCTAGTCAGCATTCCATCTTCCGTAAGGATATAGTGTAGCCACCGAGTCCCCCCCCCCCCCCCACCTTCCTGGTAGTTTTGAACTGTAGACGCATTAATGGAATTCAAGGTGTACAGGCCCGTACGCAGGGGTTGCGGGGGTGCGGCCGCCACCCCCAAATTCACAAAAGGGCAAAAGGTCCACTTTTGCTGTTTTTTCATAAAAAAGGTCCAAAGTTTAAAGAAAGTTTGACAAGAAAGTCCACATTTTGTGTGATCGGGGGGGGATGTTCAAAAAGTCCAAGGAAGGGCCATTTTAGGGGGGTTCTGTCCACTTTTAACCAACAAAGTCCACTTTTTTCGAGGTTTTCCGCACCCCCCCCGCGGCTCCCTCCCCAAAAAAACATAAATTCCTGCTTACAGCCTGAGGTGTAACATTATGTGCATAAGCTGTAAGATGTTAACACTCCAGAGCTATCTACTAAAAATAACATTTTTATTGCAACACATGTGGTTTTAGCTCCCGTGCTGTCTACTTTCATATACATTTACTCATACCTTGGTGTGTAAAATGCTTTCTACTGTTGATGCATTTGCCTGCATACCGGGTGAAATTTAAAGAGACACTGGCACATTTTGAAAAATGTGTGGCCCTCAAGATTTTTAATAAAAATCGATATTTTTGTATGGTTTTGTAAACTTCATATACATTAGCCCTCCCCTGAAATGATTAAAGACCAAATCAGTTGTCCGTTAGGGGTAAACAGAACAATTTTGTAAATTAATGTCGCCGCGACATTAATTTCCGCAACGATGGAAAATAGCGTTTTAAAACACAGAAAACACCGCTGTATGCATGTTTCCCAGTCATGCACGCGGTTTTGACCGGTCTTGCCTTGTGGTTTTCATATCAATGAGTAGAGTGTAATGAATTATTCGGTACAACATTTGTTATTAAAGTTATGCAAACTTAAAAGTTAGCCTAAATCATATGGATGTCTTAAAGCCTCTTATTAACTCCCTGCTGTTTTTTGAGTATGTTATTTTTATGTGTAAAATTTATCCATTCTTCCCAATGGCCTAGACTATCATTTGAGAGGCAATTTGAAGAAATTCATATTTTGTTAGAATGTGCCAGTGCCTCTTTAAGCTCCATTGTGCTTTCTATAGTTAGCATTTACTGCATATAGTGTGATGTAGCTCCGTTGGGCTATATCTATAGTAGCATTTACTGGTATACAAGTTGTAATGTAAGCTCCTGTATACTTTCTACTACATAGATAGCATTTACTGCATGCACAAGTAATTATGCGACATGCCTTCTACTGTAGATAGCATTTACTGCATGCATATGTATTTAGGACCAGTGCCATATACCGTAGACATTTACTCATACAGATGATTGTAAGCCCAGTTCTGTCTCCTGTAGATGCATTTATACTGCATACAGATGTATTGTGGAGCGCCCGTGCTGCGTCTACAGATCGCATACTGCATACAGAGGGTATTATAAGCACCAGTGCTGTCTACTGTAGATAGCATTTACTGCATACAGATGTTTGTAAGCACCAGTGTTGTCTATTACTACGTAGATATCATTTACTGTTTACTGGCCATACAAAAGAACGGAAATGGGGGGTGTTTAAGTTGTAAGCACCCAGTGCTGTCTACTGAGATACGATTTTACGCATATACAAATGTATATAAGCACCTGCTGGCTCTGTAGAAGTAGCATTTACTGCATACAGGTGTATTGTAAGCACCCGTGCGATCTAATGTAGATGGTATTTACTGCATACAGTATATTGTAAGCAACCAGTGCTGCTAACTGTAGATAGCATTTACTGCATACGATGTTAATGGTAGCACCAGTGCTGATCACTGTAGATAGCATTTACTGCATACAAGTGTTAATGTATACTGGCAGTTTATCTATTATAATAGATACAGTGTGTATGGTATGTGCAATGGTCAATAGCTGGAAAATTGAAGGCACTTCAGTGGTTTGCCTTAAAATCAGAAAATCTAAAAATCATCACAAATCAGATTGTTGTCTTTTTGTAACAAGTATAGGTATCCTAAACCCAGCAAGTGATAGGATCAAATGTAACCCAATAACGACAAATAAATATTAAGTCCTTCTGTCTGTACGGAACTTTACACAACACGTAATCTAAATGTAGGATTTTCAATATTTTGGAATAGGCGGTTTCTTTCCTTTCTGAAATTTTTCAGTTTAAAAGATACCCTATGATGATCCACAGCCTTATCCTTCACTTTTACGCTTATCCTTCCTGCAAATTTCAAATATTTTTCACTCTTGCAGTGGATCAGTGATATGTTTTTAAAGCAATAACCACATTTTTGGAGAGTGTCCCTAATTTTAAAATAATTTTGAGATTTTTTGCACAGTTACATGGAATTGACTAGTAAACAATACCTGTGAATGGGATAGTCTCAAACTCTAGTGTCGCAAAAGACTTGGGAATTTTGTAATGAGAATATTTATCGGTAGATCTCCAACTAAAAATTAACGGCTGCTGGAAACAATCTTTCCATCTGAAATAACGGGAAATTGCTGCCAGCACGTAACGTGTCTATGCTCATCCATTAGTTGTTCTGTCAGTTCAGGAAAGTCCAGTTAGGGATCATTTTCGTTAGGTGGCACCATTTTCATCATGATGGACATAAATTTCCATTAAATTACAATGAACGAATCTCCGATTCTAAATCCCAACTTCCTTTTATTATAAATATGGTATTTTTGGAGCATTACCACTCACATGTGAGTTTTACAAACATTACCCCAACACAATCTGTCAAAAATCTCAAATTTTGAAAATGTGGTGACGCCTCTTCAAAAATGTGCTGTTTTGCTTTACAGTTAATTGTTAACCCAAACATACCCCAAGCGATTACAGCACTGTTTATTAGGAGTACTGGCTTCCAGTTTAAACAAACTCACTGTGTTGATAGATAATCAAACTATTCTTACACTTAATGATAAAATGAGCGAATTTTCTTGTTAAGTCCAAGCATTTACGCTCTGTTATTGGCATTGTTTGGCTCTAATTAATCTAACTTAATCTGTGACTGAAGTATGTTCATTTCTGATCTTGCTATTCATAGTGAACGCAACCACGGGATGGACACGATTTGATGATCAGTGTTCTATTGGCTCGCTTCTCGGACTGTACTATAGTATAGTTTCAACACACTCCTGACATTCCCAGCTTTGATCTAGAAATTTGGCAGGTGCGCGGCTAATTCATGTGTATTGTGCAACGGCATATACAAGTGTACGGACTGGGTGTACACTGCCACGATGGCTCTGGTTCCTCAACGCAAGGTTCTATTAAGGTATTTTCTGGCTAGCTGTGAGTTCCATACTGCACCTGACACACACGTGGCAGCCCAACGGGAAGTAGACTCAACGTTGCAGACGACTGGGGCCAGGATATTTTATACTATCGTCCTCATCTACAGGGACCCTATAGCTGGCTGTGTCTCAGCGGTTCTATCAGGGCCACCATGGGACCAGCTTATGAGTGTTGCAAGTAGCATAACACTTCAGAAAGACCCATTTTAAATCCATAATAGCCAAATATACTTTTTATATTATTAATGTCATATGAATTAATAAGATGTTTGGTGCCGGAAGGAAATATCAT
Organism: Ophioderma brevispina; assembly: GCA_023653785.1. Classification (NCBI taxonomy): domain Eukaryota; kingdom Metazoa; phylum Echinodermata; class Ophiuroidea; order Amphilepidida; family Ophiodermatidae; genus Ophioderma; species Ophioderma brevispina. The sequence goes on along the minus strand of JAMKCH010051894.1, from coordinate 55,180 downwards.
TCAATTCCCCACAGGCAGCTGTGTAGTAATCGCAAATGGACTGCAATAGAAAATAAAATTGATTGATCGATTAAGTGAAGAAAGGCGAGTAGTTCAGAGGAAATACAATGTTGATCTACACCGTCATATGAAAGGTTTTCAATTCCATTGCAACTCATATACAGTGGGGTTAGAGGTGGGGAGTTAGCTGTGTAAACCTGCTCATGTAGGAGATTCTTGTCTAACAAAACAATGTATTTGAGGGTAAAGAATTTTATCTCTAAATTGCCCTGGTTACCGTACCTTGTTGCTGCACCCATTTCCCTTTGTTAGGTATCTCTGTGTAAACAACCTGGTGATAATTACAAAAGGTGATGTGCATGAAGTTGCTTTAAGGTTGATACTGATTTGAGTACGGTATTGGGGAGATTTTCCCGTGTGATTTGGTGAGATTTTCCCATCAGCTTGGAGGAGATTTTCCCCTCTGATTGGAGAGATTCCCCTCTAAAATAAGTGATTCTGGGGACAGACAAAACATCCCATTTTGCTCTAGCAAAATGAAAGGATTATGCCTAAAGGTTCACCAACTTCATTCAATCTCAGAAAACACGAAAGGGTGATGAAAAAGGAACTTTACTTGTGTATACAGACTATTTATACAAAAAATGTTATTAAAGATATGGAGATCTTCTTCGGCTAACCAATTGCGGGGGGGTGACAATCAAAAAAATCCACAGTATAAGAGTCTCAACATTGAGAAATCATGACAGCTGTGAAAAATGTAAGCAATTTCATTGGCTGATGCCCAGGTTCAATGGCTATACACGTGGCGTATGATGTATTTGAGCCTGGAGGCGCTGTGTAATACTGCGTTTGCTACATTCACCATACGCCTTCTAAGGTTGAATCATTTGCGTATTTTCTTTGGATTCAACGGGGGTTTGATTTTCTCACTGGGTAGGGGAATTATTTCTTGTTGTATTTCAAGCCATATGAATTAAAAAATAGGGTAAGATAACCTTGAATTGTACATCTGTTTAAAATCAGAAATAAAGGAAATGTTTGCAAACCGGTGGTCCTTACGGACAAATGGAAACTGGCGATTGCCATTCTTTCTATGGGGAAGAACTCGGCCTCCGTGTTCTTGTTGTTCGACTTAAAATTAATGGCATCACATTTTATTCTCTAATCTGAATGGTTTGTGGCATAATGAAGGTGGTAGTTATTGGCCTTAAGGGGTTACCCGATCCTCAGCTGACACCACCACGACATCATCAAATTGAGATTTTGGTAGCATTGGAAAACTGGTAGTTTTCTCAACTCATCTGCAAAGTACTTGTGACGTACTCTATCATATAATGAAGTAAAATATCAAAGTTTTGGATTTTGTGTTTTTTGTTCGCGATGGCCTTGTAAAATACTGAATGTTTACGTTTTTCCTTGTTTTTTTTACTATCATTTCCCCTTGCAATTCCCTCTCCATATTTGTGGGCCGCTAGCATGGGCAGCCCACAGCTATATTCTTTAATCTAGGTAGCGTGAAGCGAGAAATGCGAATTTCTAGTTTTCTTTGTGTCACCATTACTGCATGCATCCCCATACCTGGTCACCATCATTTTGTTTTCCGTTTGGACAGAAATGCTAATGGTCTGTCTGGACGTCTGTGTGTAGACAAAAAGAACCAGGCAAAGATGTCAACATGTTGTCTTTATTTTCCTAGAGGAGCTATTGCATCTAAACTGTGCATATTATAGGAAAGCATAAGCTGCTACTATGTCATAAGGACCCCTGGGGTGTTTCCCTGGTGTCCGTGTCATGATGGGGAAAGTACAGTAGTCATATTGTACAAAGAATAGTGCGATCTTTTTTGCTATTTAGGATTTAAATGCAGCCAAACTGGGGCATCTTGTAGGAGGGAGAAAAATTCATAATTCATGCTAACTCAGCCGTTTTTTAGCCCTCTGACCGGGAAAAATTGGCCTTTGGACCCCCGGAGAGGAAAAAGTTCCCAAGAATGGGAAATTTCCCCCCTCAGCGCGCGGCAAGGCCCTATACGCCACTGCTTAGAATGCCTCTTCCCCAAGCCCCACAAAGTCGGTGACCACTGGGTTGCATGTAGACACAGTACACGCAACGTTGCTTGTGTCATGGCCAAGGAAATGATTACTCAAACTAACCTTGGAATTATACCCCTGGGAAGTGTTACTAATCATCTATATGAAATTGGCAGTTAACACATTAACACATGGTAACTTGAACAGTTGCTGCACTATACCAGCGGCATAGCAGGTGGGAGGCAGAGGTGGGTGCCCCTCTGAAAATGTTGTGAGGGGGAAATCGGGGAAGTAACAGTATGGATATTAAGTCGGCCCTTTTCGGAACCTTTTGCCCTGCAACCAGGGTTATTTCCTGTGGATTGGGGACAATTGTTGCCACCTACCCGGAACGTGTCCCTTTGAAACCCACTTGGTGGATATGCATTTGAATGTAACTAAATGGAATTTCCCACACCTGAATTCTGCCACGATAATGCCAGGAGGCCCCAGGTTATGAATATGAATTAGCTTTAGTCTTAGTTCTGAGTTTGATCCCCATAGGGTATAAACAATGTGGTTTCCTTGGAAACATATCCAAAAAGGTCAAAGATATTAATTGGAAAGGTAACAACAGGAGGGAGAATATGTTGTACTACTTCCTGTCAAGGGACAGTTCATTATAATGATATTTCAAGCAATTCCCATATTGTTTTGCAATGTGCTTTCTAATAAATTGAAAATCCGGCCAAGCGCACATGGGGTTATTTTCAATACTTGTGTGCACTGGCTATCTCCAGGGAAAGATTAGTAAATATCCAGAGGGGAACATGTTAAAAATCACAGGGGTCATACAAGGTCAAAGGTCATTGGGGCGATAGTGGCCCATGTATCTTCTCTGAATAGAGTGATCATGAAAACTGAGAATCTCCAAAATTAGAGTTTTCAAATTGTGTATTTTGGGATTGGTGGGTTGTCATACCAAATGATTAAAATATTTTTCTCATTCACTTACTTCCTGTTCATGTTGAATAAATCTGGTTAGAACTGTTCCTTGTATTTCAAGGTGAGCTAGAAATGTTATCCATGTAATTTTCTTTACAGCAAATTCCCATATGTTACTCTTTTACTTTTTCCAAACAAATTTTCCACAGTCGCCACTATTGCTTTGTACATTAAGTGAAGTCAATCCAGCAGCAATTATATTTTGAATTGCTTTCATCATTCTTATTTTATTAAGGAGTGAGTGGGAGTGAGAATGACAAGCCTTTTCAATGTCTAATCATACAAAGATACAGTCAGAATTGAAGAGAAATAGACAATATGCTGCGTCTTGTATTTAACACAAGGGCCAGATGCATAGTAGACCTAAGAATTATGATTGACAAAGAACAAAACTCTCCCTTTTGGTACCCCTTCCCAGGTAGCTCTGAAAATAAAGCATGCGACAGGAGAACAAAAACCTTGGCACGTAACATGATGTCTTGTGTTGATGAACTTTGTTCTAAATACATCAGTGTATTTGTTGTTGTTGTTACTTTAATATAGCAATATATATGCAGGGAGTAGACGGTTGCATAGCGGAGCAATTCGGAGCTCTCGGTTCAGCAGTGGGAAGGGCATTCCATCAAGCGGGCTTATTATGCGATGAATTGGTTATATGTCAGGAATTCCAACAAATATAATGAGGTGTGTGGCAAATACACCTTGAACAGTCTTAGTTTTTAATTGCGTGATTTTGAATCAAGCGCAGACTGACAGGGGAATATGGCGAGATGTACATCTCCATTTTGCCAATAACTAATTCTGCCAAGTGGAAATGAGAAAACAGATAAATAGGCCAGTGAATTGAGTTGGTATGTTTTAGGGGGAATTATGTAATGGCTTATGGGCATTGGGCCAATATAACCTCATCATAGAAGGTGAGCTTGGAATAAACAGGAGTAGTGTTGTTCTATTTGATACTAGTAATGTCAAATTGTAAAGAATTTGTGTTAAAGCCTTATAATTAATCACAGTGGTATAGTATTATGTTTTGGTGGCCATTGGTGGCATCAGGGCAAAATAAATGGGAAGGGAAAGGAAGGACATACTATATTCATAAGTACTGAGTGGAGTTTCAAAGGTGCATTTCATGATTCCATCATTTTCTGTTTTCACTAGATATCCTTGAAAAAAGCTTATTCACAACATTTCAGTTTCAGTTGATTCCGATCTTTTGGTTTTGTGTTATGAGCAATTGCTCTTTCCCACAGTCCCATAAGCCACTGTGGTGTCATTTCTGTCTGATTACGGACAGCAAATACAAAAGTGTGAATTTCTTACAGATACAACCAAAATTGCTAAGATATGGTAAACATGGATTACTAAGGCTAATGGTTCAGATGATATAAAAATCTCAACTTTTAGGTAAGTCTGGGGACAAGGTTGTGGATCACACAATGCCCCTTTAATAAACTTCTGCGTCATTTGAGGGCAACCTAAAACATTGCAACTTCAAATACCTTTTCAATTACTAGGGTCCTCAAAAGTCTTGGGGATCATGGAAAGCAATTTGCAATGCAAGCGGAGAATCTTTCCAACTCCCCTAAATGGCCCAAACTTTTCATTCCTAGAGTGATTAAGAAATCTAAGAATAAATCTACTTTATATGCTGTTATATTTGCCTGCAGACTTGTTCGCGATTTTCAATTTCGGAAAATGGCACAAGTTATTTATTTGCAGCAATGTTCAAGTCCAATCTACTTGATACATAAATTCTATTTTTATGTGGTGATGTTTGTATGTCCATGCCTGCATTGTAAAAATTACCCTCACAAAAAAAACAGGTGATAGAGACCAGCGTACTTTATTACAGTGAATATAAGTCAACCACTCTCCAGTAAAACAAATGGTATGAGTCTCTAAGAGACAGTTAAGACCAGGTCAGCTCTAACAGGAGAAGGGACACAAGGAGATTTTGTGAGGATACAAATTTCCCCAAGTTTGTACTTGAATAAGTTGTAGAATACCTTCCAAGAATAGGACAAAAAGTAGAAAGGAATACCAAACTTGACTTAGAACTTGCTTGCCTTCGTAATCAGTCCTACATCGTGAGTCAATATAAATGTTCCCGGCCGAACCTAACCACTTCAGATACAATTGTATACTTTTTATTAACACATTTACTTCTCAATCACACCAGGTCAAAAATGCTGGGCTTCATGCATTTCATTTTCAAGTTATTATATGGACTCATTTTTAGATGGCTCCCAAACTGTACAAATTGAAGTTAACACATACAATTAACACATTATGAATCCCACTTGAAAATTGCACTTTGATAACCAATTTTGTAGAAAGTAGAAGGGCAAATCTGAGGGCCTTTATTTGGATGCAGATGGATCCTAAACGGATGCAGTGATTGGCTGAACCAAATTGAAAAAAATCAAAATTCCTGTGTATTTAAATGTACTTTTGAATTACCTACAATTTTGAAAGTTACCTTACCTGGCTTTCCAAGAAAAAAATCAGACATTTGGAGAACATTTATTTTGGCTCATGCTGTATAGAAAATCATGCTTGGATTTTCTTCTAAGCATGTTTTATTACATAGAGACAAAAGTATTTGGCTTATTCATTTTAGGTGTGATATTGGTAAACTTTATCAATATGCAAAAAAGTTACAATTCCACAAAAATTGGGACGAACTTTTCTAGAAATGTCCTAGTGTCCCTTTAACCCATTCACTATCATTAACCCACAGCTGTTTGATGGTCTTTTCTATTATGTCTATTATCTATCTATTATCATAACAAAACCAGGAAAACAAATAATGTCAAGAGCATACAGTTTTACTGTCTGATTTTGATTTTTTTTTAATTCCACGAGCTGCTTCCTGTGCAAATTTTATGAAAAGTCATGGCTGACAAGCTGATTTTTAGGTTGTCTGATGCAATCAGAAAGACCTTATGTCAGCATGATCCGTGTGTCCGTGTGTCTGTGCGTCCATGTGTCTGTGTGTCCGTTTGTGTGTGTGTGTGTGTGTATGTGTCAAACATTTAGTATACACCTTTTTGTTGACACCTTTTCTTCTTACTGTGGCTTTTTAGTGCAGTAAATGGATAAAGTTCATACTTGGTAAGTGTATACATTGAGACAAGGGGCTTTATGTGAGGTAACAGATGAGGAGGTCAAAGGTCATTCATGGGTCACTTAAGGTCATTACATTGTTCTAGTATACACCTTTTGGTTGACACTTTCATTTTACTGTAGCTTTTCAGTGATGGATCCAGTTCATACTTGGTATGCTTATACATAGAAACAAGTGGTCTTATGTGGGGCAACAGATGGGAAGGTCAATGGTCATTCAGGGGGTCCCTTAAGGTCATTATATTGCTCTCTTTTTCTTTGACCACGTAATCGGACCATCTATTTGGGACTGCTGTCCGTATTTTTCTTTTACATGTATTTACACAGATCTTTTTGGATATTAGCCAATGGAGGGTGCTATACCATGCAAATCAATTAATGACCTTTGACCTTAGTGGATCAGATTGTGTCACATGGAGGGCTTCCAAGCATATTTGTTTTGAGATTTGAAACTAAAGTAAATTGTCTAGTTTATTATCAATACCATGTAAGAAAGCCATGTAGCAGTTTGAAATAATATGGAATAGCACAGGTCTTATTCAATGCATGACGCACATCGGTATCCACAAGCCAAGCTTTGTGCAAATCACAATTTTGTTGTCACACAAACTCAGACACAACAAAGTTAGCAATTGCAGTGTATACACTGATCAAGTTCTAGCCATAGTGAAGGTAGCATGGTGAACACTGATGCATAGAACACAGAATCAGTGATGAGAAGCAAGAGCCCCTTGGTGGGGTTTCAGGGGACAAAATGCCTCAAGCTGTTGCTCTTTACAAGTATAATGTGCCGTAACATCGTTATATTTATACTTGAATTTCAACGCTTCAGACAGTCATTAAGACTTTGTTTAACCACTTCATATTGATGCTAAATTTGGAATGAGGCCAGTCAAGTTGTGTTGAAATACCCTGTTGTTACATTTCCTGCAGCAATATATTGGACCAAATAGAAGGTGTTTTTCGGCAGGTGATACCATTAACTATTTGTTAAGTTTCTAGTTTAGGATTCAGTGGCAACTACAATCTTGGACAAAATTGTTGACACACCTTTAATACCCGAAAGTCAAATCAACCCCTCGCCCTTCAAGTTGGATCCTGAAATACTATTCCTTTGTATATGGCATTTAGGGGGAGAGGATGGGATTGCAGGTTTAGAAATGCTTCAAGCTTCCTAACCAAAAAGGTTAATTTAGAAACTTCTGACATAGCCTAAACATGCCGATTTAAAAAGCAAAATGTCAAGTTGTGTGTCAACTAATTTTGTCCACGATTGTAGTTATTTGGTGGGCACTTTACTGTTTAGAAGAGGACAGACCCTTTGTCTTTTGGCCTGGGGCATTAAAGGTGCAACGAGAGATTTGGGGGCACCCAAATATTGTGTCATAATATTAATTTCATAATGGATAAGACACCCAATAACTTTCTTACCTTGTATTTGGCTACAGAAATGCCAAAAAAAGAGGAAATTATTTTGATTTGCTTACATTTCAATGTAAAACATAGGCTATATTTCGTATTTGCTCCTATACGAAATTAGAAATTTCACAATTTTTGTACCAAAGAAACATTTTTCAGCTTAATCCTTTCGGATTGGGATATTTTTGATGGAAGGCTTTACATCAGGGCAAAAATCAGTACTTTTGATTTTTTAAGGGACACCTGATATGTGAAATCTCTCGATGCACCTTTAAAGTCAGATTCCATAGGCATCATAGCATGACAGGTAAGAGGTGGCTCCTTACACCATTTCCTAACTAAACACTCTGTAAGCCATTAGATGTAACCTTGACTCAAGGGGAAATATTTCCAGATGGTTCTCCGCCTTCGGCCAAAATATGCACAAATAAAGAGTGGGAGTTTGGTATAAAGTGCAGTATAAGGTTGAGCCAAAATTATGGCTTTATATACAGAAGATGACCACTTTTTCTTGGAATGAATTTAGGTTTATTTTTAACCTTCATTAGACAGCATTTAAATATGATGTGATGTGAACCTCACGTGCTATCTGTTAAAGATTTGAAATTTGAGAGAATGCTAATTATACATGGTGTATGTGATGTAAGCCCTGGTGGTTCTAGCTACTGTCAACAACATTTCGTTGGGTGTATTACATAGTGACGGATGTTAAACAAAATACGAATTTTTGTTTTTGAGAAAATCGCATTTGAAAATCGCGAACTCTGGAGGGTCCGTGCACATCCCCACATACGATTCATAGGATCAAATCCGATTAAGAAACGATATTAATAACTGGAAATTTATTTTAGCTAATATTCATGAATTCTTACTTGATAATATGGATGTAATACATTGGAAAATTTAACCATCATATCCGTCACTTCAAAAAATATGCAAATCGGCGATTATGTTCATGACATAGTGACGGATGTTGAATTTCCCTATACCACAGCGTTATTCAGCATCCGTCATTATGGAAAACAGCAATCGGCGTTTTCTGAACATCCGTCAAACCAACGTCCGTCATCGCGAATCTGCTCAATTTGTTTTATTACATAATGACGGATGTTGAGTGCATTGCCGCGATTCACCGCTTTGAACTGTAAATATAATATAAATTTCTACTAATATCGATATTTATAAATTAATTACATATTTTGCTTGTGTCAGTTATAAATTTAAAATGAGAACATTTACTAACAAAAGTACTTAAAAAGCCTTGGTGGGAAATCAAATATACACTTCTTTGACAGAGGGTTCAACATCCGTCACCATGTAATACATCTCTCTGTTATGCAACATACGTCAAAATTGCAAAATTTCTAATTAAGATTATTAATTAATGAAGTACTTGTAAGGTTCGGCACATGGCATGTTTGAAGATTTTGGTATTTAGTACCATTTCCCTTAATTTCGTAAAATTATAAAAATTCAACATCCGTCACTATGTAATTCATCCGACGATTTATAGCAAAAACATTGGGCATAATTACATTATACCCTTCTTACGTACTTTGTATCATGTGCCTTAATTCTGTTAACAGAAGGAAATACATGATACATGGTAGCACATGATATAAAGTAGTTGTGAAAGGGTCACTGGGTAATGAGAAAAATATGAACTTTCTTCTGATACCAAAATCTCAATTTTGATGGAGTAAAGTGATGGGATGAGGTTGTCAATTGGGTTAACTACTTGCAACATTTTAGATAACATTTATTGCCTACAAGTGTGAATTTCGAATGTTCTCTTCTCTAGGCAGCATTCATTCCATAAAGGATATAATGTAAGCCACGAGTCCTGGTATTCTGTACAGACAGCATTAATTGAATTCAAGGGTACCAGGCCGCACCACCCCTAAATCCACAAAAGGGCAAAAGGTCCACTTTTTGTGATTTTGCAAAAAAGGTCAAGTTTAAAGAAAGTTGACAAAGTCCACATTTCGGTGATCAGATGTTCAAAAGTCCAACAAGGACCATTTAGGGGATTAGGTCCACTTTTACCAAAAAGGTCCCACTTTTTCGAGGTTCCACACCCCCCTCCAAAGCATGCTTACAGGCCTGAGGTGTACACATTATTGCATAAAAGGTGTAGTGTACACTCCAGAGCTATCTAATTAAAAATAACATTTATTGCACACATGGTGTAATGTAAGCTCCCGTGTTGTCTACTTCAGATAACATTTACTTCATGCATGTGTGATGTAAATGCTTTATACTGTTGATAGCATTTGCTGCATACAGGGTGGAAATTTAAAGAGACAATGGCACATGTGAAAAATAGTGTGCCCTCAAGATTTATAAAATCGATATTGTTTGCATGGTTGTAAAGCTTTTTATATACATTAGCCCTCCACCTGAAATGATTAGACCAAATCGCATCATGGGTAAACAGAACGATTTTGTACTTAATGTCGCCAAACGACATTTAATTCAGCAGACGACGGAAATGCGTTTAACACAAGAAAACACACGCTGTATGCATGGTCCCACGGCATGCACTCTGTTTGACGGTCTGTGACCTCTGCGGTTTAATATCAAGGAGTATGGGTCTAGGATATTATGTAAATACACATTGTTGATTAAAAGTTATGGAAAACTTAAAAAGTTAGCCTACAAATTATTTGGATGTCTTACCCTCTTATTAACATTCCCTCTCTGTTTTTGAGTATGTTATTTTTATGTGTCAAATTTATGTCTATTCTTCCAATGCCTAGACTATCATTTGAGAGCAAACTTGAGAGCAAATTTCATAGTTTGTGAAAATGTGCCAGTCCGCTTTAAGTACATTGTGCTTTCTATAGGTAGCATTTACTTTTTTTTTTTTTTTTATTAACATGCTCCAGTGTGAGTAAGCTCCAGTGTTGCTATATTTTTTACTATTTAGGATTTTAGCATTTACTGTATACAAGTTGTAGTAAGCTCGGTATACTTCTACTAATATAGCATTTACTGCATGCAAAGTAATGTATGCGACATTGCTATCTACGTAGATAGCATTACTGCATGCATTGTATTGTAGGCACCCAGTGCCAGTATACTGTAGATAGCATTTACTGCTCTAAAGATGTATTGTAAGCCACCAGGCGGTCTACTGTAGATTGACATTTATGCATACAGAATGTATTTAAGCACCGTGTTGTCTACTGTAGATTACTGCATACAGGTGTAATGTAAGCACCAGTGCTGTCTAGTGTAGATAGCATTGACTGCATACAGATGTATTGTAAGCACCAGTACTGTCTACTGTAGATAGTACTGACTGCATACAGGTGTAATGTAAGTGCTGTCTACTGTAGATGGCATTGACTGCATACAGATGTATTGTAAGCACCAGTGTTGTCTACTGCAGATAGCATTTATTGCATACAGATGTATTATAAGCACCAGTGCTGTCTACTGTAGATAGCTTTTACTGCTTACAGATGTATTGTAAGCACCAGTGCTGTCTACTGTAGATAGCTTTTACTGCTTACAGATGTATTGTAAGCACCAGTGCTGTCTACTGTAGATGACATTTACTGCATACAGATGTATTGTAAGCACCAATGCCGTCTACTGTAGATAGCATTGACTGCATACAGATGTATTGTAAGCACCAGTGCTGTCTACTGTAGATAGTATTTACTGCATACAGATGTATTGTAAGCACCAGTGTTGTCTACTGCAGATAGATTTACTGCATACAGATGTATTATAAGCACCAGTGCTGTCTACTGTAGATGGCATTTACTGCATACAGATGTATTTTAAGCACCAGTGCCATCTACTGTAGATAGCATTGACTGCATAAGCTGTATTGTAAGCATCAGTGTTGTCTAGTACTGTAGATATCATTGACTGCATACAGATGTATTGTAAGCACCAGTGCTGTCTACTGTAGATAGTATTTACTGCATACAGATGTATTTAAAGCTCAAGTGCTGTCTACTGTAGATGGCATTTACTGCATACATATGTATTGTAAGTACCAGTGCTGTCTACTGTAGATGGTATTTACCGCATACAGATGTATTGTAGAGTACCAGTGCTGTCTACTGTAGATAGCATTTACTGCATACAGGTGTATTGTAAGCACCAGTGCTGTCTACTGTAGATGGTATTTACCGCATACATATGTATTGTAAGTACCAGTGCTGTCTACTGTAGATAGCATTTACTGCATACAGGTGTAATGTAAGCACCAGTGCTGTCTACTGTAGATAGCATTGACTGCATACAGGTGTAATGTAAGTGCTGTCTACTGTAGATAGCATTGACTGCATGCAGATGTATTGTAAGCATCAGTGTTGTCTAGTACTGTAGATATCATTTATTGCATACAGATGTATTGTGAGCACCAGTGCTGTCTACTGCAGATAGCATTTAATGCATATTAAAGGCACTTTTAGTGGTTTGCTAAATCAGAAAATCTACAAAATCATCAAAAATCAGATTTTTGCCTTTTTGTAACAAGTATAGGTATCCTAACATACTTACTACAACATGTAATTAAATGTAGATTCATATCTTTTAATAATCAGGCAAGTCAAGTTAGGGATCATTTTCGTTAGGTGACATAATTTCATAATGGACGGACATAAATTTGGCATTTCCAGCTCTGCCATTAAATTACAATCAAGGATCCCGATTCTAATTACAAATTTGCTTCTTTTATGATAAATACACATTTTTGAGCATTACCACTCGCAGGTAGAGTTTACTAAACAATTACCAACACAACTGTACAAAGATTTCAAATTTTGAAAGTTGGGGCCACTCTTCAAAAATGTGCTGTTATTGCTTTAAGTTGAAATGTTAACCAAAGCAGTTACCCCAGAGGGTGTATTGAGTCAATCCCACAATGCACCAGTTTTGGGAAATTTCACCTCAACAGGGTCATGTGATCCCACAAAAATCCTATTCTTAACACTTAAAACCCCTGACTTTCACGCTTATTTTAGCCCACAAAGCGTTAGTACTTATGGAATGTTTAGCATGATTATAAAATGTCTTGGGGTTCTGAAACTTTTGGAATACTTTTTATCCCTAAGTACTGACATGAGTTTAGTACAGTACGGTATAGGCACATTGCAATGCATCATGGGATTGATTCAAAACACCCTCTGCAGTTACCCCAAGCAGTTACAGCACTGTTATTAGGAGTACCTGGCTCCAGTTTAAACCGAACTCACTGTGGATGGTAGATATCAAATATTCTTCCTTATGATAATGAGCTAATTTGCTTGTTTAAGTCCACGCTGTTTAAGCTCTGTTATTGGCATTGTCTGGCTCTAATTAATCTAAACTTAATCTGTGACTGAAGTATGTTAATTTCTGATTTGCATATTCATAGTGACCAAACTCACTGGGATGGTAGGTCATGATCATGGCTGCTCTGTGACTATAGTATATTAAAACTCTGATCTAGAAAGTTGGCAGGGGCATAAATCATGTTATTGCAAAAAATATACTAAGGTACTGGTGCAAAATCTCTGGTCTCAAACAGTTCTATTATAGTATTTTCTGGCTAGCTGGGAGTTCAATACTGTACCTGACACACATAGTGCATGCCCACTAGAGACTCAATTGCAGACAGCCTGGCCAGAGTTGATACTATTCAATCTTACAGGGACCCTGGCTGGTCAGGTTCGATACCACCACTGGGACCACTTAGGAGTGTTGCAAGTAGCATAACACTTCAGAAAGACCCATTTTAATCCATAATATCCAAAATAATACTTTTATATTATTAATGTCATATGAATTAATAAGATGTTTGTTCTAAATGTATAATTCTCTTTTACATTGTTTGAAATCAAGCATTAATAGTAAACATTTGCACACTTCTCAAATTGAATAATGTACACTAAGTGTAAAAAGAAACCAGACTTTCACTTGACCCCTTTAAGGTCTAAGATACAAAACATATAATGTGCTTTATCCCTTTAAGATCTAGTAAGATCTAATTTCTGGTAACTTAATTTAAAAGTAGGTTGAGACCCTGTCCTCTATTCCTATTCCATATTCGCTACAAAGCCAGAAATAGTACAGAATAGTTCAAGGCCCATACTGAGAAGATTTTGCACTGGGGCATAATCTACTTGTATTCAAGTTGTAATGTATGTTTCAGTGCTATAGCCAATGTAAATGACATTTATCTCACATAAAGTATAATGTAATCTCGAGTGATTGTATACAATATGTGACCTAAGATCCAGCGTTATCTACTGTAGACAGCACTTATTGCATACAAGACTAGTGCGCCAAAGCATGGTACAATATCAGTGATGTTTGTAACCAATCCCATAATGCATTGCAGTGTGCCGAGAAGTTTAAGAAGTTTAAGGACCACAAAACTTATCATGATCATGATAAAAATTCCTTAAGTACTAGTGCTTTGTGGGGTAAATTGTGTGTAAAAGTCAGTGTTTTATGTGTTAAGAATAGGATTTTTTGTCGGATCACATGACCTTTCCCAAAACTGGTGCATTGTGGGATGGCCTCAATACCCTCTGGTACAATACCGAGTTCAGTGCTATCTACTGTAGATAGTAAAAGTTGCAATTGTGGCTTAATCACATAATGTATGGCATAGTCCAGCGCTATTTATGGTAGATAGCATCATCTGTAAATGTAGTGTGATTTGAGTGTCAGTGCTGTCTAACATACCCAAAACTAATCCTGAGTTTTCCCCACATAGTTGCCTTGCCATTTCTTGGATGCTGAATTCCAATTTAGCTTTTATGCAGGCAGATTTCCAACAAACTGTTCACACACTTGGTAAGTGCGTGAGCTGGATATGCTTTTGCAACCATAACACTTTGAGGTGTTTCAGTCCAATTGTGCATGCAAGAAGCACCCAATGTCCATTCTGTAAATTAACTCTAGCTTTCAGGGGGAGATTGAAGATTAAGGATGCTGTGTGGCTAGTAATGCATTGAATTGGAGTTTGCCAAGCCCTAGTTTTTATTCATGTATAATTCTAACACAAATTAATTTGTGATTCAAGTGCTAATACTCAGGGACCAAATGTGTCTGAACCTAATTCATTCCCTACAGTGTATGTGTTGCTGTGATTTTTGGTTTGGCTGTCATGAAATCTGTTTGACTGTTCACAAACCCCTAGGTCCCCTGTCCATAGCAGTGTGGTGAGTGTGTTCCTCACTATTTTTACTTAGCACTTGGCACTTGTGGATTCACACTGGTAAATAACATGAGAAGGAGAGGTAAGTCCAGCCCCTGCTACAAATGATGGTGTTTTTTTTTTGTGGACTGGTTTCTAAGTGTACCCTAAAAACTGAGAGAAATGGAAAGGTCTGGGTTGAAAATTATGGTTGCTATCAATATTAAGTATAAAATCTGTAGGAATATCAAAAAAGGTTGGCATTGATTCTTTTATTTTGATCTGACATACCAATTGTAACCATATTCTTACAGGAACACCTGACTGAAAAATTGTCCAGACCTCCAGGGTCCACGGTGCATGCTAGTTCTTCACAGTCCAGTAGCTCGAAAAATTTGGGGATAACTACCCTAATTTTGTAACTGATTGAGTAGGAGATACGATGATCTTCAAGCAGAATGTTAGCGCTTTAAGGCCTAAGATGTTCCATTGATGTTTCATCTCACCCATTTTGTACAGGAGCGAATGGGACTTGTATTTACCGGTGTGAAACCTTATGGAGGTCGTAAGCGTTTGGGCAGAAAACCTTGTACTGTATTGTATGGCAAAGTAGATTTGGTTGCTTTGATTGCGTTTGGATTAATTATACTGGTTTGAGCCAATGCTGGTATTTTGGGAAAGTTTGATTGCAGTCAGTTGCATAGGATGTGTAGTTAGAATTGTGATTCATCCACTAATTTCATTAACTAAACAGTCAACAAATGCATTGGCAAGTGCTATTCACTAACTTACCTGCCTTCAAGTGTATTTATATTCACCAACAAATTGAACTGTGTGTTACATAATCAATTAAAGACACTATCAGTGATTTAATCCGAAAACCGTAATTTATTTTGTAGGATACTTAAAAGTGAAGCTAAGTCGGAGAATTCTCATAAATACTTTTTTTTCAACTGAAGAATTTACAGAAAGGAAGAAATCGGCAGTGTTCAAATAATGAATCCTCCTTCAATTATTGTTGTTAGTAAGTTCTATTGGACAGTAATTACTACATTTTCTGATTTTTGTCCTACTGGTTGCTTCTGGTCCTATCATTTGCGGTATTTAGATACCTGTACTTGTTACCGACATGCAAAAATCTGATTTTTGATGATTTTTTTTTACTTTCTGATTAGCAAATCACTGAATGCCTTTAAAAGTGTCAGCGAGATTTTCACATATCAGTGCCCCTAAAACGAAAGTAGGCCCTACGATTTTTGCTCTATTGTAAAGCTTTTCCATCAAACATCCCCATCTGAACGGGTTAAGGACTGAGAACTTTCTTTGGTACACAAATTGTGAAATTTCTAATTTTTCGTATAGGAGCAAATACGAATTCAGCCTACCGTATTGTTTCCTAATAAACGACCCGGGGCGGTGCATTTTCAAAAGAGGGGGCGTTTTATTACAGTCAAACATGGAAAGTCAAGAAATCCCTGCAAAAATCACCTTACACACCTTACACAGTTTAAAACGATTAGCTTTATGTTGATCTGAAAATCAATAGCTGTGACCTAGATACGACAAACATGGTACTAACGTCGTACGCCTGTTAAAACTTTTAATCCAGTTAAGTACGTATGGAATGCAAGGTAAAGATTCTTTTATTCGCACAGTGCAAACATTGACTGACTTCGCATTTATCTAATCGTGTCCGTAGACAATGTAAATGATGTGTGAACACACTTTGTGATGTCTTTTATGGGTAGCTGGTAAGGCAATGAAATGTACACATAGCTAGTACTAAATGAATGTTTGTGAAATCGAATTCCAAACCATGTATGATTATGAGTGTAAAAGGATGAACCATAGAAATGGTGCACCTAAGGAAATTTCGTCACGTAATTCCGAATGACTTGACCAGTATTTATTAAAGAAACTTCTGTATAAGTCACATGTAAGCGTAAAAAGAGTAATACATTCAAGATCAAGGTACTAAGTTAAAAAATGGATGCCATCAATCCAAACAATAGCTTTGGAACGTTTTGTCTAGTTTCAAACCTCATAGTTCTGTCAGCTGAGTTATGACTACTACAGAGTGGTTCACTTATTTTAAATCATTGGTTCTCTTTGGAATCCAGTGATGAACAAAATCTTGTTAAGTGTGGTTGCAAAAGTGAAGGCACACGATGGTAAGCATTTTAAATACACCATAACAGATGATAGGTTGCGCAAATGCCATTTCCACTTGAAAATGGCAAAAGTGGTCGGTATTGATGGTAACCAGGTGAAATGTTCAAATGTTGTCATTAATATTTTGTTCCTTTTATCGCAAAATGTTTAACCTTATCCTTGCCAATGCACGATTCCCGAGGTGTGGAAAAGGGCATTATTGTCCCTATTCATAAAACAAGTCTCTTCTGAAACGATCCCGAATAACTACCGGGCAATTTTCGCTTCTTTCCAATTTTCCCGTAAGCTGTTTACATCTGTCCTAAACATTCGACTCATGAATTGGGCGAATGAGTTAAATATCATAACAGAATCAGGAGGGTTCAGAACAGTTATAGTACTACTTCTATCATATTGGACATTGTATACAATTATTCATAGTTTTTACGCAAAGCGTGTAGATATACTGTGTATTTGTTGATTTCCGTAAAGACTTTGACCTTATTAGACGTGACAACTCGGGTTTAAGCTAAAAAAGCTTGGTATTGAGGTTTCTTTCCTTGAACTCTCAACACTACTATGAAGGAATATCATCTTGTGTAATAACGCCTAAGGGTTGTACAGAGTTTTTTTACTTGTAAATTTGGTCTAAGACAAGGCTGCAACTTCTCTCTCCTCTCCTCCTCAACTTTTCTCATTTTTTATAATGGGCTTATCGCCCACTTTAAATCAAGAAAACATCCGTGGTATTCAAATAGACGACGTGATATCCCATGCCTAATGTAATGCTGATGATATTGTTTGCTTTCCTGACCCATATGAACTTCGATATGTTAAATGCTTTGAGCGACTCTTGTGATTACTGGGATGTGGGGAGTAAATCTGGACAAACAAAGCTAGGTTTTCTTTCCCAATGGTGGTATTGTTAGCGAAATGAAAAGTGGTATTATAAAACCAAAAAAAATTTGATGTTGTGCCATATAATATTTATTTGGGGTGTTAAAATAAGCTCACTATGAGCATGGTCTGTAACAATTAATACTCCTTGCAACCAAGCTGAATAAATGTCTTTTCAAAATTCAAGACATCACTACAACCGATTCCTCCTAATACTGACCTCAAATGTTTTATTTGACACTTTGGTAGTTCCCATTCTTACTCTATAATAATCGGCTCAGAAGTTTGGGGTCAACATAATAGTCAGAGTTATATCTATTCAACAAAATATTGTCAAAAATGTGTTAGATATCCCTATTCTGTCCTGCCATTAACATATACGAGGACTGAACTGGGTCGATTCCCTCTTCAGATTAAGGTCTTAAGAGGCTGGAATCCCTCCTATTGGTTTCAAAATACTTTCAAATGATAAACCGCATTCACTGAAATGTTACAAGTATCTTAAAAGATTAATGTAATAGTGTTTGATCGTACTGGGTTACAAAGATGCGCATAATTTTGAATTCATATGTTTCGGATTTGTTTGGAGTAACCAAGGTGTTGAGAACCAAAATGGTGTTCTCAGTATTTTTGAACACGTTCAAAGATTTTATTGTCAAGAATGGAGATCTGAAAAAGATACTACAACCGTGACTTTTATCTCAACATCAAAACCGGTTATAGATTGAATCATACATAAAAATGTTCGTCTGTTTAAACAAGACGTTGTCATCACCCTTATTAGGACCTGTTCACATACACACAATTTAAATTCTAACAGAAGGTGGTCAAAGCCCAATCGCTGTAATTTGCCAGTTGTGTGATTTGGAGGCTCGGGATAATTTCACTTTTGTCTTGTTTGTCCTGCTTATAGTGCCCGGAGAAACCAACCTCCCTCCCATCACACTACTGCGGACCTCCAACCCGGCATAAATGGGGTATTCTCTTTGCAAATCATAATATCTCAACTAGCTTAGCCAAATATTGTATGTTGCCTTCTGTATAAGAAAGTCCTCCAGGGACATTACGTAATTATTTATTGTACTATTCTATGGGCCGGTGGCCTGTTCTGAATTACTCAATTCAAGGCACCGAAGCGCGTGTCTTGTGGAAGTATTGAAAAAGAATTACGGGGGTCCCGATGTCATTATATACCCATGCAAATCCACAAACTACTTTTGAACTTTGAGAAGCATTGATGACAACAGGGATTATGATATGGATTATGACAGTCCTGTCCATTAAATCATGCGATTTAGGGAAGCTTAACTCATTTCTGAATTGTTTTATCCAACAAATCGTAGGGGCGTTTATTAGAGCAGGGCGTTTTAGGAACACACGGTATGGTTTTAAATGGAAATATAAGCAATCCAATCACTTTTTCTTCTTTTAAGACTTCCTGTATCCCACAACAAAGGAAAATCCGTGTGTCTAATCTCTATGCATTACTATTAATGACACAATATTTGGTGTCTCAAAATCTCTGGTTACACCTTTCAATCTTTACCGACAGATTCTGTATATCCAAAACATACAACTAAATGCTAAGTAACGGAAAATGCCCCTCCTTCAATATCCATCTACTACTCGTCAAAAACATGACTAATTATTCTGATACCAGCTGCTTCTTCTTACGTATCCACAAGTCACCTGGTGTGGCGTGGGGGGGGTCAGGATTTATTTAAACGGAGTAGAGCTCCGGGGCGCGTGTATCCATGCTACGGACGCTCCTAACATGGCCCGCTTGGAGGCTTGGCGGATTGGGAACAGTCAGGGGTTTTCACCCTACTCTTATTCGACACTGACTGCGATGTACATGTACAGTTGTGACTCTCTGTACACGGGACCGACGGCTTAACGTCCCCTCCGAAGGACGGGATGCTTTCATGATCCATTTGCCCAATTGCAAGTGAACCATGGAGGAGAACGGTCTTCTGCATTTAATCAATAGGTGGTATACAGATCAAATCCCGAATTGATAGTACCCGAATAAATCCCAGCAAGTGACTCCACTTGGTAAATTTGCGCCCTAAGCAAGCACCCTAACCGCTAGGCCATGCTCTCCCACATTCGATACCAGCTCGAATACAGATACGGAATAATTGACATGGTGAGTAAGAAAAGCCATTCCAACAGAACTTATTTATGATGTAGTTCATCATGGCACTACTGACAATAGCCTAATATAAGCCCATAAGGAAATTGTTAGTTTCCCGTCCCATTTTTTTTCCCGACGAGGTACTAGGTGACAATTTGTTATTCATTACGTTGGAAAATTTCATTATTCTCAAAACTTTCATTTTTCTTGTTCTTATGGGGCATATTTGCCTAAATACATGTGACAAAACTCTGAATAATTAAAATTAAGTATTGCACTTAGGTGAATTGGGACATCAATAATAGTAACAAAGACATTAAAAGGTTACATACTGAGATCAATTTTTAAGGGATATTCAGATATTCATTAGAGAACTACTCCTTAGAAAACCACAAAATAAACCTATGCTGAAAATGTTAGTCCTTTCTGATGGCACTCCATTCAGTATTCCTCTTGTGTTTCAGTGGGGTTTTACTTCCCATAGGTCACTGTATTGACCACTTTCATCGAAAGTGCAGCTTTCATGAAAAGCCCATTTATACCCATGGAACAATTGTACCCTTGATTCACACAAAGCATTTCAATTTGAAATGACCACAGCATAGGATAGGAGCCAAGCCTTTTTCCATACAAACTGACCAGTACAACCCAAAACAGTCTTCTAAAAGCAGAGGCATTTTGCATCAAAACTATGTGGTTGTAGTTTGCCTTGATTCTTTTCCATTGTAAAAAGATTTAAAAAAATGTATTTTCCCATTTTGGTAAATTAAATTGAAAATATTGTAGATTTGGCCATAAATTTTTAAAATACGCGCAAGTCGAAACTTGGCAAATCCCCCTGCGTTTATAACTGAAGTTTAGTGATGAATATGGTGCAGTCTGCAGAGTCAAGGAACAGGGAAGGAAATACCACAATCCATTTTGAGTGATTTTGACCTTGATCCCCATAATGACCTGGAAATGACCTTGAAAGTATTTGGTATGTGGAATGTTGACCCCCACTGGGTTTCATATCGGTTGGTTAGTCACAATTTGAACGAGAGTGTTAAAGGATAACCGTACTAAGATCACTTATACAATATATGCTATAAAAAATAATTATAGAACAATATGGAGTGGTTTTCATGGAAAAAGGATTCAAACGAACCAAAAAATGAATTAAAACATTTTGTCTGACCCGAGCTATTTGAAATTCGCGCTGTTGTATATGAATATGTATATTTGGTTATGCGCTACAAACCGACTGCACAAGTAAGCGTCATACATCTTCTCACTGACGCTTTCGATAATGTGCTATCCTATGGCATGTATGACGCAACCGTGCCGGCGGTATCAGTGCCATACAAACAACATTATACACTAGCGCAAATATTCACCATCAGCGCATAGGATTAGACTAGATGGTTTTTAATTCATTGTTATGGTTAATATAATTCCGTTTTTTTCGATGAAACCACTCATAGTGGTCACTAATTATTTTATAGAGTATAGTTTATACTATTATTCGTTGTAGGGTTCGCCTTTAAACAAAAGACAAATTTTGTTTTTGAGAAATCCGCAATTTGAAAAATTGCAAAGAGTCGGTAAACATCCATATCGTTCAAATGACCTTCTGCTTCTATATGGGGGCTATATCAGGATATTGTTGCAACAACTTATAATAACCATTTTTCATAGAATAACCTAAATCATTCTCCAAGCACTGTATGCAATTATTTTACGCACCTCACAACTACCTGTTTATTCAGTGCCCTGGGGTGCTCCAGTCTGACAAAGAGCATCCCTCTATACTGCCATAGGCAGTTAAAAAAAAAAAACAATTTCCACGATGGTGTTTAGGTAGATGCCTACCCTTTATTCCCTCCCCCCCCCCCCCCATTTTAGTGTGAATGGGGACATTTAAGCTACAGCTGCCCCAAAATTGGCTGAAAGATGTCCTTATATGACTTATCCCCAATTTACAAGTTTAACAAATGCATGAACTTTTAAGGTTATTATCGTAAGGGTTCTATTTTATCCAATTCTTGTTGTTGCTGAATTTTTTCATATCTTGGTATAAAAGTGTGTATTGAGACATTTTGATGTGTTATAAAATGCATTTCCGTCTGTAGCATTATATACCCTGTTAAAATTTTCCTATTTTACCAGAATTTACCTTTTAATTACGGTAACCCCAATTAATTCAATAACTTCATCACGCTTTATTATCCCTATACCTAACATAAAATATACAATTTGGAAGCAGAAAAATGTATAAACGTGGCTAAAAATAATACTACATATTTTGAAAAAAGGTAGTTATTTAATAAACGCTGGCCGTTATTAGTTTTCCGTAATATTACGTTTCTTTTGTACTTACTTGTTTTTTAATGTAATGTCTATAACAAAGATGAAAAACAGTTTTACCTTAATGTGTTAACTTTCCTGCTTTTTATCCCCTGGCTTGAAAAGCATAAGGGGGATTATGCTATCAGTCCAAGGCAAAATCGGCGCGGCGTCCAAAATCTGAGAACGCGATACATTAGACCCATAAGGGTTTGGTGATGTAACATTGGTGGGGTGGGATCGGACTCCATGCCCTCATCTGATAGATTATGGATGGGCGTGGCATATGCTAATTAGGTACCTAATTTGCATCATTAATTATTTAATTTGGGAAACAAACCCGCTCCCAGCAGGGGAAATATAATAATACACATGTTCGAGAACCGCGACAAATTATTTTGTATTAACTTTGGTAAGTTTAAAGTTGAAAAAGTAGTACACACACACATTAATATTTATTTTTAGCATCTGCTATCAGTAAGGTCAGGTAGTGTAGTGGATAAAGTTTAGGACTTGTTATCTTAAGGTCGGATCGAATCTATGTAAAGGTACAGTATTAAGTTATTCATATGATGATTAAGTAATGGTGACCATTAGAATGTGTACCATTACCATATAAATAACAAAGTGTATAAACATCTTTACTTCTTCACGTTTTCCCTTGGTTTATTGCCTTTTCTCAAAATGTTTGCCTGAAATATAACTTTTTACTACAACCACGTGGGGTAACGTAAATACAACGTTTGGATGATGCCATAGCTACAAGTGAAAATTGTTTCAGCAGAGGATTGTAATGACGTTTTAATCCTTAATATTGTTTAAACCTATTAAGTCAAAAACCAACAATAAACGTGAAAGCTGAGATTTTACGACCGTTATTTTACGTGCCCTGCAATGGTTTCGTATTTTACGGCTCCAGTTATTCTACGTTCTGCATGTGAGTGGTCCCAACTGCAGTCAAATGCCTGTTTTTTACCAGGTTTAATTTTTAACAGTGTAGGTGGTAAATAAGCCCAATGGCAAAAAGCTGGTAGCACCCCTATTGGATATGTGTGATAACACCATTGCAACTTAATAGTATGACAGGATTTTAAGCCAGTGTAATTATCAGACAGTTCTTCATGTAACACATATTTGTAATAAAAAATATTAAAGTATAGCCAGAAGGTCCTAAAATGAGATAGAGGTAGTTTATTGTATGTGTATGATCGATACTCTAATGATTTTTGAACAAATGGGTGATCACCCAATATTACATTGGATATTGATGATAGGCACAGTTTCACCCAACAATGTCAATATTTGAAATGATTAATGGATCTTTGCTAGTATATTAACCTTAGGATTTTCCGATGGAAATATCTGTAGTCCATACTCCTGAAAATAATTATAGACGGGTTACATAGAAATACTTTAAAATGGGGAGTTATCTGGGGAATTAATCCTGAGGGATGCAATGTTTTCAGAGGGATGGTGTGTGTGTGTTTTAAACTTCTTTTGTCTATGCACAGGATAAGGCTAGGATATTAAGATGGGGGTGTAATGGACAGTATTCGTAAAGGTTCAACAAGAGATTTCACATATTCGGTGTCCCTAAAATAAATGAAAGTACGATTTTGCCCTGATTAAGATTTCCATAAAAAATATCCCATTGGAAAGGATTAGGCTGAGGAAAATGTTTCTTTGGTACAAAAAGTGAAATTTCTTAATTCGTTTATAGGAGGCAATACCAAATTCATCATATGTTTAGCAATACAAAATCGCCTTTTTTCTCTGTCTTTAGACATTTCTGTAGCAAAATACATGGTATTGAGTGTCTATCTATCATTAATATTATGAAACCAATATTTGGGTGCTTCAAAATCTCTCATTGCACCCTTAAAGTGACAGGAGGAGATTGTTTAGGTTACAAAATTTCTCAAATTGCACACAATCGATTGTAGACCACCTATTCAAGACGTTCCGGGTGTATTGGACAAACAAGTACAAAAGAAAAAGAAAACAGCAAACCTTGTTTTGAACTTGCACGGACATCGTAATGTCCCCATAGAACACGTTGCTTTGACTTGTTCTGTCGTGCACGACCAGAAAGTACTAAATCTCATCATATACATAAAGGAGGGTGTATTCGGCGCTTATTTCACTTCAGGGTATGTATTGATTTAGCATTGGAAAGCATTCCAAATATTGCAAAAAAACCCGGGTTCAAAAAAAATGGGGGCGGCCGCTTCTTGTGGGACAATCTCCTCATGTCCTTTACAGGCTGACTCAGATATTTATTGAGGATGGTCCCGCCATTTTTTTTGTAACAATCTGTTTTGCAGTTAAATAAGACTCCACATAAGAATCACTGTGTGAAGTAGCCTACAAGAGATGCCAACTCTACCATTTTCCGCGAGGAGACCCCGGTTTTCGTTGTCTCCAGTCTCCCGGTTTTGCTAGCAAATCTCCCGATTTCCGATAATTAAGGAAAGAAAATAAATCTTACAGAATAATAAAGTAGGAAAGAGGGCAATAATATCTTTTCACGAGGAGTGAAGGAAAAGAACAGAGATATTGAAAGATTTTCAAATTTATAAAGTCTGTTAAACTGGTTTCCGACATCGTTTTTCTCCGAATTTCGGAATGGTTCACTCACAAATATTTTGATTGAACCATTTAAACTGCTTGTGTATGCTAAAGGTCCTTCTGATGGTATTTTAGTTAACTACTTAAATGCAACGGTGCAAAGGGAATACAAACAAACAAGCATATTAAGCCATTGTGATTTGAAGTTTTCCAAGCTTTAAAAGGTCCAGGTCCCCCATTGCTACTTTTCATGTACTTTAAAAACAAACTCTGTAGGACTAGTTAATATGACAGTTCGTAAAGGGGCTGTTGGACGGCGGAAGCTTATGTACATTTTTTGCTGGAAAAGCTGTATTATCTCATGATGCAGTCATATGTGCATAGGTAGCTTAGTTTTCAAGTTACGCCTTTAAAGTTAGACTTAGAGTTTGTTATGTTGCTATGTACTGTAAAACATATTTTCCATGTGGTTTGTGTTCATAGTTATACTGACAGTTCCGTAAATGGGGACGTCAGATGGCAGCAAAACTCCATTATTTTTTTCAGGAGGAGGAGAGATATTCAAGAGCTGTATCATGATGCAAGTTGTCAAATTTTGAATCCTTCAAATTTAGACTTACCTCCTTTTGCAGGTTGTAATATAAAAAATTATCAGATGGACTTAGTTTCTACTGACAGTTCCTTAAATGGGGCTGTCAGAAGGCGAAGCTAGTGTCCATTTTTTCTGGAAAAGCTGTATTTTAAAGAGCTCTATCTCATGATGCAGTCCATATGTATATAGGTAGTTTAGTTTTCAAGTTATGAGCTTTTAAAGTTTAGCCTTTTACATTAACCTTTTCATGTCATTTCTTGGGTCAAAAATATTGATTTTTGGTCTGTGGAATACTGAAAGCTGAAAGACATTCCAAAGTTGTTATGTCTGTATTTAAGGGCTCCAAAGTGCTCTAAAGCAATAGAAATGCAGGAGCTTTGGGTGCTTTGCCCCCTCGACCTGACCAAGGCATTGCCCCTGGACCCCCGGCCGTGAGGGGTTCGGTCGCGCAAGCACTCCCTCCAAAATCTCCCTTTTTTTAAATTCCAATGTTGGCATCTCTGACCTTCATTTTGAGTTTTGAAACTCTGGAGTTTAGCCTCTGTGGTGACAAAGCTAAAAAACAGATGGCAGCAGTCATTTGGGTACAATTCTGCCTGACAGTACTGAGTAGTTACACCCAGGTTTTTTTTTTAATAGCAGACAACTCTTCATAAGTAAAGTACCTTTAAATGTTATGTAAGAGGTTAGAGAAGCTTGAACTTTCAAAAATGTCTTTTTTTTTTAAAAGGGTCAAACAGAGCGGTTTACACCGGCATTTAGTTTTTTTTGGGGGGTGCGGGACTTTGAAAAAGTGGACCTTTTTTGGTAAAGGTGGACCTAACCCCCCTAAAAGGGTCCTTTTTTGGACCTTTTTAACATTTTATTGCCAAAAAGTGGTTTTTCGTGTCAAAATTTCTCTAAATTTTGGGCCTTTTTATAAAAATATTCAGCAAAAAGTGGACCTTTGACAAAATCAAGGAAAAAGACATTACTTCTTTGTGTTTTGAAAAAAAAATAACAAAACATCCCATTGACTTCATGTACAAAACTTTAAGCTTACTGTGTCCCCCATAAAATTTCATGGGTTTGATTAAAAATTGATAGAGAATGTTTTCTGGTCTAATGGAACATTTTAAGACTAGATAGAAAAACTCTGCTTATCATGAGGGGCATTAAACCTGTGCTTAAATTTGCATTAGTTTTTCTCCATTTGTTTTGATCAAAACCCTATATCCTAGGTGTGGTTTGAAAGTAATTATACATGCTGTAGTAGTTCTGCACAATTTTGTGCTAGTTATGAATTGTAAAAAAAGTGTTATTCAATCAATCAGTTTGGCTGACACTGAGAATGAACCCTTAAAGCAGCATTGCCACATTTCAACAATGAAATTCCTCAATTTGCTCTCAAATTACAGTTTAGGCCATTGGAAGAATATAGATATATTTTACAAACAAAAATAACATGCTGCACAAAACAGATACAGAAAATGTGTCTATTACATGACTATCGTAGACTCGTACTCATTGATATTAAAACAACCGGTCAAACAGGGTGGATGCCATGGGAATGGACTCCGGCATGTGTTTTTCTTGTGTTTAACATCAATTCCGTCGTTTGTTGAATAAAATTACTCTGTTTACCAATAGGGGTGCTGATTTGTGCTTAATCATTTCGGGTGAGGGATATAAATTATTTAAAAGCTTTACAACCAACCAGGCAAAAATATCAAATTTGAAAAATCTTAAGGGCACACCATTTTTCAAATGTACCAGTAAAGTAAATGTGTGATATCTGGAGAAATGTAACAAAACAAAATGGTTACTGATTATGACGACTCAAAAATGTTGTAAACTTCACTTTGAAAACCAAAACGCCAAGAAATTTGATTAAAAAAATTCTGAAAAAATTATCTTTACCTATACAAATCCCCAATTTTGTGTTGTCTGCTGGCATACCAGCACCTTGATAGTATGTGTGTGGGGTGGCTGTATGGGTTTGGTAAAATGTTCACGCCTTGGATTTACTGCCAACGTACGCATACACCGATTAACTTCATTATCATGTTTTGAGGAGTCCAAGTGTGTGAAAATATCGGATCCAAAACATGATAATGATAAAATTGGATGATTTACGCCAATATTAATTGGTCTCGCTATGAGTTTTAAAATATCGGGCTCGACTGTGTTTCGACTGTGTTTTGCAACTCATAGCTCGACCATTTAATTTGGGCTTAATTGATCCAATTTTTGTATCATACTGGCATGACTGGGTCAGAAGAAACACTGGCCTAAGACTCATATGGGGTGTATACAGATTGACCTCTAATGACCCATGTAACCTTTGACACCATTCACAAACTGCATGGCTGACGACACATGCGTTCTGGAGAACGCTGCATTTTATTTATTAAAAATAAAAAAGATATATAGATAATCTATGCCAAACCACAGTAAGGTGTTTCAGTCCATTAAAAACCCAATCCAAAATAACAAAATCTCAACATCTAGTAAAATTGGAAGGCCTGTGCCCTGTAATATATGTGGTGTTATTACTTTAGTCATAGACTCTGTTGTGTTGACAGCAGTATACCACATGAGCACATACTATTATTTTTGCTTGAGTTGTTCCACATGAAATAACAATTCAATCCATGTAACATGAATACAGCCTTCATTCTGTTAAAGGTATACTGTCTGATTAGGCCTACTATTTTCTTCTATTTCATATGAAAGACTGTCAACAACATACCTAACTCCAAAAATTTCTTGTGAATCTTATATACCATTTCAGTGTGAGCAGAAAATAAGTATAAGTTTTAAGTATATAAAGTTTTTGTCTTGATAGAATGGCCTTCACCCCAAAACAAGATAAGATTTTGTGCTGTTCAAAATTAAATAGCATTTGCCAATATTAACTGAGAATAAGTAATCAGTTTTACATAGTACTGTTTGAAATCAAGTCTGCAGTTTCGTCATGATAAGTTATGGTAAGCTCCCGGGGCTATAGCTACAGCTACTTTGTCGCAAATGTTGCTAAATTTCTTTAATTTCTAAAACGTAATATGTAGTATGTGTCACCAGAAAGTAGGCCAGATCTTCCCAGCAGTTGTAATCGTTATACATTTCATAACATTTAATGTTATTATACTTAAATGCAGAACAATGTTGTCAGACACAAATGACTATCAGGCATGTGATCATCCTTGTTACATTGTGAATGTTACATTTGAAATAGACATATAAGTTAATGCCACAAAGAATATAGGACCTACATATCTTTGAAAACAAAAATCTGTACTACTATTTATGTTGATAATTAATTCTTATGAAATTCTAAGGACCAAAACCAAATATATTTATTACGGTTACCACCAATGTTTTTTTTTTTGTTAGAATGTGCAAAGTTTCTTTTAAAATGTGACATTCACAATCAACAGTCACATTTCAGGAGGAAGATGGAAGAATAGAAAAGTATGGGATGTTTAAGGTGACCCACTTTCTGACATAAGTTCTTAAATTTCCGATACATTACGTAATTATTTATTAACCTTAACCCTAACTATAAACCTAAGCCAACCCCTAACCCCAATCCTTGCCCTTTAGGACAAGTCATATGGAAGAATTATTTCCAATTTTTTTCCTGAATTTTTAAAGTATATCTAAACAAATAGACATTGTCACTAATTAAGATATAAAGGGCGGTGCAGTATAATTTATGGGCCAATAATGTGTCTGAGGTCAGAAAACTAAATAACTTTAAGTTTATCCATTATGAGCCCATAAATGATATTGTAAACCCTTTATTTCTATTCTGTTTAATTTAATAATGGGCAG
This sequence comes from Ophioderma brevispina, assembly GCA_023653785.1. Classification (NCBI taxonomy): domain Eukaryota; kingdom Metazoa; phylum Echinodermata; class Ophiuroidea; order Amphilepidida; family Ophiodermatidae; genus Ophioderma; species Ophioderma brevispina. Next base: position 25,985 of record JAMKCH010051894.1, on the reverse strand, counting down.
TAAACTGACCAATCAGAATGCGCCATTTTCAGTAATGGGCAGTCATTTACAGTGATACTTGCTATCTACTCAAACATGAAATTTGTAATATATTTGGGCAAAATTTGGGAATTAAAAAATGAGCTTTATATATTTTTTTTATTTGTGTTGAATGAGTTTTAAAGGTGTTTGGTTCCAATATTTATTGTGTTTCTCATGTTCTTTAAAATCTGATATGAAGCCTGGCACTGTTCATACACTTACCACCAATGCACATTCCAAGACTGTCAATACTGTGCTAATATTGATGGTTACACATAAAATAGCAATTTTGTCCTTTATCTGGAAAGAAATGGATCAGGAAGCTGAAATTTCACGATGGCAATGAGAAAAATACAGCCTTTCCCCTGATATCAAAATCAATTACTACTTCCATGTAAATCAAGGGGTCCCAAAGACGATCGGAACATGCACCTTTTAAACGAATACTTTTACATGTTGTCAAATTTGAACCATAACTACAAATGCATACTTGACAAAGTAGATATATAATTGAAGTTCCCTGAAGCATTTCCTCTCAGACCTGAATATTTTTTCGCATAAATTTGTTCATGCTTGGAGAAAAGGTAGTCCGTGGAAACAAGATAGTCTAACATGGAGTGAACCCTTAATCGTCCTGGTGAACAGCAGAAAGCCTGCAGGCTGCAACAGGTCTTATATTAGTACAGTAGGACTCTATGCATTCCTTCTGCATTTCAAGGGGCTTTCAGGGTTTATAGAGAACTGCTAAAACTGAAAAAGTATCGCTTTTTAGATCATGCAGCACACCCACATTGACATCGCACAGGCTGTTTGACCCCATGCAAATTGTCTCTTTTATTTTTAGAGCAATTTTAAGCAATGACGACACAATTTTGACAACTGATATAATTATAGGGACATGCAAAAGCTATTACCTCCACAAAAATTTTAAAATCCATTGCGGGAATCTTGGCATATAGGCCTACAAGGTCATATTTTATATGGTATAGCACCTCTGATATGCCTATTTCCCATAGAAAGACGTGTAAAACTAGATTTTTATGAAAAATCATATTTTGCCCGCAATTAAATTATTTCTTCAAAATTCAATCAATTTTACACAGGATGTAGTTAGTGGAATAAATACTCCAAGTTAGTTGTCAAAAGTGTGTAGCCATTAATATTTTTTGTTTTATTCTCATTTTGTCATAATAAATGAGGCTTTCACACAGCTGTGATAGACATGTGCTTGTACCCATACACCCACCCCAACACGTGTATACACACACACACATGCATGCACACATGTGCGCACACACACTTGCACACACATACACATGTACTATAGGCATGCAAACACGCACTAGCACAAATGCATGCGTACACACATACATACAGTGCCATGTGCAGGATCTTTTAGTGGAAGGCACAAGAATGATTTCCCCTAAAATGGACGGTAAATACACAGCAAGAAAATTCTATTTGCACACAAGGAGGGGAAAATAACATCCTTTTATGAGACTACCCAAAGTAAGTGAAATTTTGAAATTGTAATTTTTTTAGTGAACTGGAATCATTTTCCCAAATCTAAGAATTTTACAATCATTGAACCTTGAAAGCAAGTAGTATGAGTGTACTTGAAAGAAATGTGTTCCATTGGGATTATTGATGGGCTTCTTATAGTGAATGGTTCACTAACATGGACCATGTTCCCATTTCTGGGTAGACATGCATTGCATATGCTACTGGGTAATTGACCCATTTGCCTGTGGGAAATGATACATGTAACCGCAGTGTCAATGAGGCCACTGCCTAGCCCTGTGAACATACTGGTCATCTGGTCATTGAACTGATGATGGGCAATAACCACAATTGCTATGATGATGATGATCAATCTCCATTGAGATGTTGGAAATCAACTTTTTGAAGGACATCTGTTGAACCATGAACAAGAAAGGGAGTGTTAGGATATCACAGTATACACCATTAAAGGGACATTTCGTGATTCACAGCCTCGTCCCCCAACTTACCTAAAAAAGTTTACATTTTTATATCATCTGAACTGCTAACATTAGTAATCCATGTGTACCTAAACTTATGTGCAAATTTGGTAGTATCTGTAAGAAATTCACAGTTAAAGGCTGACTCAGAGATTTCAAATCTATTTTTTTGTGTATTATCAAAATAGTAATCTAAAAAAAACTAAAGATAATCACATAAAATCTTAATCCAAAGTAAAGATAATCAGATTTTTGTTGTTTTCATGCAGTGAAGAATTTATGCACATAATACAGGCCATAGGATACCGTGTATAACAAAAATTCCGGATCCAAATTTTATAACAAAGTTGTGATTTCTATTGAAGGACTTGATTGGGCCTTAGTTATTTCACACATGATTAATATCTGGACAACATATGTGTATATGCAAAAAAAACATGATTTCTTTGAAAAATGAGTGCGCCCTCACCAGTAAATCTCGTGAAGTCAGCCTTTAACGATTTTTTTACTACACAAAAAAATAATTTTGCAAATCTAGAGTAAGCCCTTAAATTCTTTGTTATCAGTCTGAGCCTTTGAAATGTGCAGTATTATTTCAACCTATCTTTGGGAATTGTTTTTGCTGTTGTTATAGTATATTTAATGTTGAGAGTGTCATTATAACTAATGAAATGGATACACATTTGCCATCATCACTGTACTCAACTGGGAGTGCTATTGTTGTTAAGGCTCCATATGCCTGTACCATGGTGGAGGTGATTGGAAGTGAACTAAGAGACACGGCCATTTGAAAATAGTGCGCCCTCAAATTTTTCAAAAATCGCTATTTTTTGCATGGGTTGTAAGGCTTTTATATACAAAAGGCCCTCACCACCTAATGATTAGACCAATCAGCTTCGTAAGGGGCACACCAGAACTATTTTATAATTTAAACGTCGCCGGCGACATTAATTCAGCATACGACAGAAATGGTGTTTCACAAGACCACGCACGCCGTAGGCATGTTTCCCACAGCAAACTGTTTATCGGTCCTATAACCTTTGTGGTTTTTAATATCGAGTGAGAACAGTCCAAAATATCATGTAATACACAGTTTGTTTATTAAAGTTATGGAAACTTAAAAGTTGGCCTACAAATTACCTGGATGTCCTCTTATTCCTCCCATATCAATGGTCCCTATCTGTTTTTGGGGTATTTTATTTTTATGTTTAAAATATAACTCTGTTCTTCCAATGGCCTAAGACATCATTTGAGGCAAATTGAAGAAATTCAATTGTTTGTGAAATGTGCAGTGCCGCTTTAAAAGAGTCCAGAGAGTAGATTCACTAATTAGAATGTGGCATGTACAGCTGGGGCGTATCTACTGCACCCCTGCCGTCCTCAGTGTGGATTCTGAAGGACCAGTGGCCACGTCAGCGGTGCAGGGTGTGTGTGCAGTGATGGAGGGTGTCCCCTCTCCCACGCGCCAAAACCTCTCAAAGTTTACTTATGCAAAAAATACTTGAAAGAATATGCCATAAGAGTATGCAATCGAAATTGTGATATGCAATGCCCTGTGTTGGCGATGTTGACATCCTGCGTTGTCCTTGAATCGTGCTTGTTTAAACCTGATCCACACAGGCTTTGCATATATTGTTGTTATAGCAACCTTTTTATGAAGCCTACCGTATTGTTCCTAATAAACGCCCCTGGGGTGGTGCATTTTTTCAAAAGTGGGGGCGTTTATTACAGTCAAAATTGAAAGTCAAATATCCCCGCAACATCAACACCTTACCCAGTTTATAAATGGATGTTCTGCTCGCGCCGCCCTGGGATTTCATTCATTCACCCAGGCTATTAAATCACACGTGGGTCCAAGTTTTGATTGTGCTGTGAACATAAGCATTGATAAAACGATTATGATACGGATCACTGACAGTCCTCGGGCCATTATGTGGTTTAGGTAAGCTTAACTCATTTCTCTTGAATTTTTTTTTAAAAAAAAAAAAAAAAAAAAAGTGGGGGGGGGGGCATTATTAGAGGCAGGGGCGTTTATTAGGACCAACCAAAAAACCGGTAAAATGAAAATCAGAGAAGTGTTTACCCTAACCAGTATTCATGCTGGGTTTTTGTGTCCCCGCCGAACAAATTCGTAACGGGCACTAGACTGAGCAGTGTCCGTCCGTCTGTTAGTCTGTTAATCTGTTTTAGATAAACATTTTAAAGTCTGATTTTTTTTGTGTACTAAGAAAAATAGTTCACCTAGAACTAAGATAGTAACCTAAAATGCACAATTCCGAACTTTGAGATGAATCGGATTTTTTCTTTTTGTGCAGTAAACATTTATTTTAGTATTCGTCCCATAGGAATACTGTGTGACAAAATTTTGTGATTTCTATATGAAGATTTGTATTTAAGCTTAGAAATTTCACACATGATAGTAATGACAAGCATTAGTCATGCAAAACATGATTGTTGGAAATTGAGGGAGCCCTCCTCAGACTTCTTGAGATAATTAAGTGTCTATTTGCATATTTACGAGAATTTTCCTACAACAAGGCCATGTGGTACAGTTTTCTAGAGTTCCGTAGGGCGTATATGATGTAACTGGTGGAAGGAAGCAGGGCTTTGAGAGTTCTCAACCTGCCTTAGATGTTTGGGCGTATTTCGGCAAATTGAGTATGCAAATGAGCTAATTATATGCAAAAATCCCTAATTGCTATATTTGTATGAAATGGTACATCGATACTCAAAATTCCCTGCGCTGTATGAAAAAAAAGCCTATAATGGGGCACTTCTTTTTTTGCAATTGAAAGTAATGTGACTATAAATGCCGGCTTAGGTATGCAAAGGAGCTAATTAAATCTGCGTAATTGCTGTATCTCTGAACGGTCACATATGATATCAAAATTCCTTCGCTCACAATTAGACTACTATGCCATAGGGGAGGGGTGGGGTATTGTGGGGGTGGTTGGGGAGGGGGTGTGGTGTTGCAGGTTGTTGGGCGGAGGGGGGTGTTTTTGCAGGGTGTTGGAAAGGGTGTTGTGTTTGGGCAGGGTGTTTGGGGAGAGGGTGGGGTGTTGCATTGTGTTGGGGAGGGGTGGAGTGGTTGTGGGGTGCTGGGGAAGGGTGAGGGTGTTGCGGGGTGTTAAGGAGGGGGTGGGGTGTTGTACCGAAGGTTTGTGTTGTCAGAGTGTTGGGGAGGGTGGGGTGGGGTGTTGGGGATGAGGGTGTGGTGTTGTGGGGTATTGCAGGGTGGTTTGGGGTGTTGAGGGTGTTAAGGAGGTGGGGTGTTGCGGGGTTTGGGGAGGGGTAGGGTGTTTGCAGGGTGTTGGGGAGAGGGGGGGGTGTTGCATGGTGGTTGGGGAGGGGTGGGAGTGGTTGTGGGTCTGGGGAAGGGTGAGTGTTTGCGGGTGTTAAGGAGGGGGTGGGTTTGGTAGAAGGTTTGATGTTGTCAGAGTGTTGGGGAGGGGTGGGTGGGGTGTGGGGATGAGGGTTTGGGGTTGTGGGGTGTTGGGATTTTGTCCGGGGTGTTGGGGAGGGGACGTGTTGTCGGGTGTTTGGGGGGGGTAAGGGTGTTGCGGGGTTGGGAGGGAATATTGGGTTGCGAGGTGTTGGGGGAAAGGGGAGGCGTGTTACCGGGTGGTTGGGGGGGGGGGTGTGGGTGTTGAAGGGCGTTAAGGAGGGGGTGGGGTGTTGTGGGGGGTTTGGTGTTGCAGAGTGTTGGGGAGGGGTGGGTTGTTGGGGAGTGAGGGTGGGGTGTTATGGGTGTTGGTGGGTTTAGCAGGGTGTTGGGGAAGGGGGTGGGGTGTATGTAGTTGCATTATATATCGCATGTTAGTGATCGCGATATTTCGGCGTGGACATATTTTAACGCATCGCGTAAATACGAGTTCCGGCCTTGTTTTTTGTTACAAGTAGTATACAACTGTGACAAAAAGTACTCTTTTACCTTAGCATACATTCTAGTTTTTCACTCCTATAGTAGTAGTTTTTGTTTGTTTCTTCTTTTTGTTTCTTCTTCCTTTCCCACCCTTTTTTTCTCTGGTGTGAGAACCCCCAGGTACGCCTGTGTACATGGAGGCCTGTGCTATTTTGTGTGCATACACAGGCAACCTTAGCGCTCTATCATTTGATTTTGCCAAATCAGAAAATTGAACAAAAAATCATCAAAATCAGATTTCTGCATGTCAGTAATCAGTATGCTATCCCTAATATAACCGGCGTATGGACTGAAATCAACGTAATAAGTTGATAGGTATTTTAGTTTGTACTGTTTTCATATGGACACTTACTACACAAGCACAAATGAATGAAGATTCTAATCTCTGAACAACTGCGTTTTCCTTCTTTTTTGTCAGTTTAATCATTTGAAAAAATAATTATGCAAATATCTCACAGACTTATCCTTTCACCTTTAGACTGCTCACTGCTTGCTCCTGCAATTCCCTACTTATTTTGACTCTTTTGGGTGAATCACGATAGTGTCTTTAAACTCAAATACAAAACCCAGAGCGACACAGACACAAAAAACCCTGGACTTCATTTTGGGAGAACCCGTCAGGTAATGATCACCCATATGGGAAATAAATATATAACATCATGCCAACAAGTGCATATAACAAGTGCACTAAGCACAACTTTTTGCGGAAATAATAGGCTAACTCAGTGCTTGTTGTTGTGATGGTTCTGGGCTGTTGGATGTCAAGGTGTTTGAGGTCCTCATTCATTCAAGGTTCTAATTCATGTCAAGTTGTCCTATGTCTATGTATATGTGTTGGTTGGGTAACTCTTGTGCAAAAGACAAACTTTTAGATGATCTTTTTAAAATGATTTCCTGAAGATACCTCTACTAGCATTTCTAATATGGATCAATGTGAATGTCAATGAAGTGGGCTTGCCTTTTATTTGTCAATTGTGGAAAAAGCATGCTTGATTGGGAATTCACCAAATCAAATAATAAAAAATACTAGATAATTTAGGATTTGGTAAAATTAAAGGAAGCAATATTTACCAATTGGTCAAATATCACAAAATAGAGCAAAGTTTACCATATGTCACAATGTAATACCATGCATTGACAAATTGTCGTTTAGTTGTCATCTTGGGTCAAAGTGAGGTCACATTTAAAACAAGCGTAAATAAACAAAACAGCTATGCTATTACATTGGCACCATGACCTTTGTTATAAGGTCAAATTTTAAACATACTTCAGTGACTGTCATAGAAGTTGTGTACCATGGAATGGGTCACATCGTACCACCCTTTGGCGCAGCTGTTTGACTCTATGCAAATTGTCTCTTTTACAACAATTTAATGAAGTGGCAACATAGTTTTTACAACTGATATAAGTAAGGACATGCAAAATTCATTGTGGGAATCTTGCCATATAGGCCTACGAAGGTTATGATTTGTATGTTATAGCACCCTCTATCCACCCATTCTCCATAGAAAGACATGTAAAACTAGATTTTTGAGAAAAATCATATTTGCCCGCGATTAAATTTCATAAAATTCACGCAGGATATAGTCAGTGCAATAAATAACCCAAATTCGTTGTCAAAACTTTGTCGCCATTGATATTTTTTGTTTTATTTTGTTTTTATCATAATTAATGAGACTTTCAAACAGCTGTGATGGCAGTTTACCAATTTTAAAATGATTGAAATCTAGGAAAATACCTAGATGTAGTCTACACATATAAATAGCTTGTTAGAGCTTTCATTTAAAAAAAACATGAAAATGTTGTACATTTTGTGGTGTGAATTTTTCTGAAGGGTGAGAGCAGATAGGCGTGGGCAGCTGAGAAGTAAATTTGAGGCATATGTCATTCCTTGACCCTTCTAAGAACTCTGTCATGCCTGTATAAGTGTGCACTTGAAGATGAGATAAAAACAACAGTAATAACCCTTGGCTAATACTGGAACAATGAAATGAAATTAAGCTTATGCAGTATTACAACTCTTGCCATATCAAATTATCATTCTGACATGATATATCTTGTCTTAAGCTGTCCCTATCCAAGCGAAGCAACACAGAGTTTGTATAGCCCCAGGTTAATTTGAATAACCTTTTTAGGAATATTGAGGAAATAATTTATTGAAAAAAAAATAGAATGTAAAAACCTAACAACTACACACCCCAAATATGTTCTGCCTTTCACCACATTCACTAAAAGACTGAAGTGATGGTGTAATGAGTGTAGATCACCCATGGAAATAGTTAAAAATTCTTGCTCGTAATAATTATTTTGAGCAAGTGGACGAGTCGTATTAGTGCTGCTGTCGTGACTGTTAAGGTGTGGGATATTCATCTGCCGTGATGTCCTCACCCACAGATGAAACTGTCATCAGTTGCCTGTTAACAGTCATCATAACGAACACATATCTCTTACTCTAAAACTTGCCACATTTTGTACTGCTCTAATTTTTGTGCTTTCTCCGACCAAAGGGATTTCCTGAATTTTAGCTATTTCGAACCTGTTTTGCCATGCACGCGTTCAGTCCACTCCTATGAGCTAGTTTACACTAATTTAAACGATGCCAAAGAGCCTCTTTTTCTCAATCAGGAAAAATTTGCTCAGCCAAAATTTCTGCTACAGCAGCACTGATATGCAATGAATACTGTATGAAGTGTGCATCAAACAGATATCTTTTTATATCCGAGTTTCTGCAAATCTAATGCCATACATGTATTATACCTGGGATTTTCTTATCCTTACACAGATGAGGTGTGCGTAGTGATTCTCACTTTAATAGTCGGGCTTCAGCACCAATAAACAGATTGTTGCCAGCCGTGTTCATGTGATACCCATCGCAATCATTACTGTTTTACTGGAGTATACATTACCTATGGGGAAGGGGAGTCTCATGGTTGTAGTTCACAGATGTCGCTTCAGTTAGAGCTGTGTTCAGGTAAGCGCTCTTTATTTTCTCTTGTCGCTTGTTTATTGGCTAGGACAGTACTTAGTAGCCTGGTATAGCTGTGGATATTCTTTCATTTATGTATGTATACCCTTGGGCCATTTGGATAAAAGAGGGATTTTTTACAAAGTTTGCCATTCTAAACCTTTGCTTTCAGAGGTTTAGAGGCCACTCTGCCAAATAGAGAAAAACAAGCATAGAAGTGGTTCATGTTCAATAACATTTAAAACTGTAAGAAAAGTGATTTATTTCTACAGGAACCAAATTTTGATAATTTGTTATAGTCTGGTAAATGGCCTTTCGTATGCATGTGTGAAGATGCACTTTTCTTGCTTTTGTATCCAAAATGCTATCTTTTTTTGGTGTCATCCAGTGGCATAGCCTATAGGGGGAAGGGCCGAGGTGGGGCAAAAAAATTAAGGTAAAATCGGGACATCTTTTGAAAATAATGCAAAATCAACCGTTTTTTATGCTATTTACTCCCGATAGGTATAGCTTTTCTCCTGACGGGCCGACTTCCCCTGACCGGGCGCATGGGCTTTTGCCCCTCAGAACCACATCCACTGGTGTCACCAGAACAAATGTTATTGAGACACTAACATCCCTTAATTCTGTATGTACGCATAGGCCTGTATGTATGTGTGACTGTGTGTTTAAAGATTACAAGATGTAGACAGTTGGCCAGTGAGATTAGAATTCTCTAATGGACTTCTGCAGTGAGCTTGCACTTGATGGGGGCACTCAAATATGATGTTGACATATGTGTGCCTATCGGGCTTCCAACGTAGAGGTCTATTGGTGACAGGCTACAGACAGAGGGTGTATTGAGTCCATCCCACAATGCAACAGTTTTGGGAAATTTTACCTCGATAGAGTCATTTGATCCCACAAAAGTCATATCCTTAAATCCTGACTTCTACACTCATTTAGTACTTAAGGAATTTGTGTCGTGATCATGAAATGTATTGTGGAACCTCTCAAACATCCTAAGTACTGACATGTGTTTTGTACAGTACATTGTATTATGGGATTGGTTCAAAACACCCTCTTTATTTCAGGTTGCAACTGAGGATCACACCCAATTTTGATATGACTTGTGAAAGGATAGGAATCGTAGGAGAAATGCAACTATCTTTATGCATATTCTAACATCACTATATTGGAAACTGACTAGAATCTTTACTATTTGAGCCCGCTCTGAGGGCTGAATAGCCTAGATTGTAGAGTGCTGGATTTGCCCTCTAGAGGTTGCCAGTTCAAATCTCACTTAAGCCTTTTTGTTTGTGTGATTGCAAATCCCAATTAGATCGGTTCCAGTGATGTCACTTTTTCTTAAAAGTAAATGCATAGGGCCTACAGTGAATTAAATTTCCCTTGCCTATGACTCTTTTCACTCACACAGAAATCATGGCACATTTACAAACAGAAAAACTAAAGCAATACATTTAAACAGTCTTCAGATCTCTGCTTCCCCATTTTTTCGACAGTTCAAATCCAAGTAACAAAGGAGATTCTTAATTTTCATTATTGTACAACAAGTTTGGAAGTAAAAAAGGTGAAAATTTGCTATTTTGTTGAAAAATGACCAGAAATACACTGTAAAAATAGTGTCTTGGCATCATATGTAAGACATGTCTTGGTAATAGACTTGTCTTCAACAATAGAAATAAAAGAAAATAGAATCAATAAAAACATAATCTAAGACACAAAGACACATCTTCCAGCCAGACATGTCTCCAGATTGATGACAAAAGGCACGTCTTACAAAACCGAAGTGTCTTGCATAAAAACATGACTTGTAAATTAGTGTCTTGCTAAGAGACGTGGCATTTGAACATGTCTTGCAATGAGACATGACTTTGTCTAAATAGATACATATCTCAAAATTGATGACACGTGAAGTGTCTTTGCCAAGACAGTGTAGCCTCAGAGCTCTTCATGGATTCCAGCGCCATGAGACACTCACTCTTCTTACTCCACTTTCATGGATAGTGATTCTTTCAGCTCCTTCACTTTCAAGACTGTTGTAATTTATGTCGTTTACGGACAGAAAATACAAATTTGCAAATTTCTTACGGACACGACCGAATTTGCATGTAAGATTTGGCACACATGGATTAAATTAACGGTTCAGATGATATGAAAATCTCAACTTTTTTGAGGTAAGTCGGGGGGACAAGGCTGTGGATCATAAAATGCCCCTTTAAGTGAAAGTAAAAGCCTATTATTTGAAAGGTCTATCTTCAATATCAATCAAACTTGATGATATCAATTATACATAGGGATCCCTGCAAGGAGTCCAGTCAAAGGTCATCTACTTATACCTAACCTTGTTTTAAGATTATTACTGTACTGACCCTAATATAGTCCCACCTGTTTTTAACCTGAAATTAGCTTGAATTTAGGGGTGGGATTATAATGGGATCTCCATCCTAACATGAAACATGCAAGCATCAACATTTCAGTCTTTCATAGCTAAACTTATTCCAGATATTTCCAAGTGTCAAATGAGATGTGTGATCAACTGATGTATTAACCCAATTAATTTTGTAAAGAAAATCACAAGAAATACTTCCAAACCAGTAAGGATTATAACAAAAAGTGCATATGATCTTTTACCTTTCTTTCATGTATTTTTTATATAACCCTATACTAACAAGCTTTAGATTATGACACATTATATATATACTCCCGCCTAAAAAATCCCGAACGATATAATTACTGTAATAAAAAGGGCTATGTTGGTGAATATAAAATAAAATGCCAGGAGCGTTTTTCGCGTAATGTGTTGCTTATTGACCTGTGTCGTAAAATGATTGATAAACGAAGCATGTGTGAAGGTTTGAAGATTGATCCAGCTGGCTTAGGCGCGCGTTCATTTTGAAGCAAGTTGAGCACGTGGATGCCAGTTCATCACGTTCGGAATTTTTTAGGCGGGGAGTTATAAAGGTTTGGGACTAGAGGCTGGCTAAAGTTTTGGTTGCCCACCAAAAGTGCGAGAGAGTTCTCAATTTTTCAAAAATCGTCTGTTCTACAATGAGATATTGAAATCAAAACAACACTTGACATTCACCTCATGTAAAGTTCTTTGTTGAATTAGCAGCTTTATCTCATCAGTAATTAAAATGGTGGTTAGTTGTGGAAAGGTAGAAACTAACGGTGTGAGCGCAGGGTAGAGCTGCGAAAGGGCCTTGAACGGTCCCAGAAAATGCTTGCATTTCTAGCAGAGTGATTTTAGGGTATTTTCACTCTATTAGGGATACACCATGTCTAGGTAGATCTTCTTTTTAGTTCATAGCAGCTGGGTAACCAGCGACCCTTCTCATCGGATTTCCTTAGAACCCCCAGAGTGACGGTCTTTTTTAGGCCCTGACAACCCGGCCCCTTGGATAGGTAGTACTGGTTTACTAGCAGAGGGCGGAACGATGGGGATCCAGGAATTATACATAGGGGGGCGCCGGGCCCCGTCACTATTCGCTTTTAAAATTTTGGGTAACCCAAGTTTTTTTCACTCGGTATACTAAAGATTATGAAAGGGGGGGGGGGGAGGGGGTGGGGAGGAGGGTAGGAGTGGCAAACGCCGCACCAAACAACACAACAAAGAAGAGTAGAAGAGTACCCCTCTGCTCTCTAGAATTGCAAACAGAGTGAAAACAAATTGTGTCTAACCGACGAGCGCAGCGAAGAGCCGGAAAATTGTACCAAAATGTGTCGGCAATGGCGCCCACTCAAAAGGTCATTTTCCTAGTATACAGGGCGCCCGAGCCCTGTCGGCAAAAGGAATTTTTCTCATCTACAAGGCGCTCCGGGCCCATTTGGGTTTGCAAAAAAAGGGGCCCCCACCCTAAATCCGCCTATGAACAGATACTGCAGTAGCAGGCATACGACGCCTGCACTAATAAAATTTCACAGCAAAGTAGTTGCTTAAATATTTTGTTGGTTATTTTTATGCATTCTTGAGTAATTCAGTAGCAAAATAACAAAAAATGCATATAGCTTACATATGAGTATTGAATCCCTTTAGTATTGTCCCAGCTTGCACCTGCTGGACTACAGTTGATGAAAAATACTGGTCATGCGCAAAGATATACGCAAAACTTAAACAGTCTCAAAGTGTGATACATAGCCAAGACTTGCATGTATTGTAATGACTCAAACACACTGAAGATGTCACATAAGCAAATACATTATCACAGGCTAGGAACAATTAACTCAATCTAAAAAAAATGGCATCGATAGGTCTAATTAATATCAGGGAACTTTGAGTAGCCAGCTGCATTTAAGTGGTGCCGTTGTGACTCTGTCTGTCTGTTAAACTAATGAGTATTTATGTGCAAAAAGGTGGTGTAATTGGCCTCTCTTTAACATGCTTCACCCTTTATGCAGCCATAAAGTCTGAAGTGAGTTCTCGGATGAGCTGTCCATCTTAGTACCGGTATTCATCTCCCATCAACAAGTGGCGCTCTTGGGAATCGTAAGCTAGGCTATCATTCATTCCAGTAGCCTAGGCTTTCATTCCATATTAATAACCATCATGTTTTTAGTAATTGATGATTTTTGATTGATTCTAATAGACGTAATTTGAAATAAGTGACTTGTTTCTTTCTGACAGAGAGATTGTAGTTTTTCTGGAAAGGAGGGAAGTGTCACGATAGTGATATCTCGATCCTTGGTTCTTCTCAATTACACTCTTTATTCATGGCTATGCTACTGTTGGCCACAGTTGTTAATGTCAAAGCTAAATTTGGGATTGGGTTTTATTGAAACAATTTATTGATGGAGTCCAGACTAGCTAGATCAATATGTATTTGTGCTTATAGCCACCATCTTTAGCTTAAGTTCAGAGTTGATATGTCAAGGGAATAGTTTTTCCTCTACATCTAAGTCAATTCGAGATTTTTGTTTAATCACAGTGCCCCCATTGGGTTACAATTTTGCAATTCGGGTCATAAACAGAAAAGAGTTCTGAATTTCCAGGAAAGATGGATCTGGATGTAGGATAGAAATATAAGAATTTAGGAAATCAGGGGAGGCAGGCCAGTAGAGGAGACTCCTCACACAAGTGCACATAGCAGCATTGTCTGTAAATACTAAAAAAAATGACTGGCAAATATTTGAAATCATGTTTAAAACTACCAATGCATTATTAAAATGTTAAGCTAAAGTATTTCTTAAAATATTTTGTTGGTTATTTTTATGCATTCTTGGTAATTCAGTAGCAAATACACAAAAAATGCATATAGTTACATATGAGTTTGAATCCCTTTAGTATTGTCCCAGCTTGCACCTGCTGGCCTAACAGTGAAAATACTGGTCATGCCTCAAAGATTATACTGCAACTTAACATGTCTCAAACTGTGTGATACATAGCCAAGACTTGCATGTATTGTAATGACCTCAACACACTGAAGATGTTACACATAAAGCAAATACATTATCACAGGCTAGCGACCTATTAACTCAAATCTAAAACTGGCATCGATATCTATAATATCAGTGAACTTTGAGTAGCCAGCTGCATTTAAATGACTATGTGGTGCCGTTGTGACTCTGTCTGTCTGTTAACTACTGAGTATTTATGTGCACAATGTGGTGTAATTGCCTCTCTTTAACATGCTTCACCCTTTATGCAGCCAATAAAGTCTGAAGTGATGTTCTCGGCTGAGCTGTCCATCTTTAGTACCGGTCATCTCTCCTCAACAGTGGCTTGGGAATCTTAAAGCTAGGCTATCATTCATTCCACTAGCCTAGCTTTCATTCCATTGATAACCGTCATGTTAGTAATTGATGATTTTGATTGAGTTTAATAAGAGTAATTTTGAAACTAAGTGACTTGTTTCTTCTCTGACAGAGAGATATGTAGTTTTTCTACAGCAGGAATGTGATAGTGATAAATTGATCCTTGGCTTCTTCTCAATTACACTCTTTATTCATGGCTATGCTACTGTTTGCACAGTGTAATGTTCAAAGCTACCTTTGGGATTGGGTTTTATTGAAACACTTTTAGTGATGGATGTCCAGACTAGATCAATATGTATTTTGTGATTATAGCACCTTCTTTATGCTTACAGTTCAGTTGATATTGTCAAGGTCATAAAGTTTTTCCTCTAAATCTAAGTCAATTCAGAGATTTTCTGTTTATATCACAGTTCCCCATGGGTTACAATTTTGCAATTTCGTGTCATAAAACAGAAAGAGTTCTGAATTTCCAGAAAGATGGAATCTGGATGTAGGATAGAAACTAATAAGAATTTAGGTAAATCAAGGGTGAGGCAGTAGATCTCAAAGTGCCCATAACAGCATGTCTGTAAATACTGAAAAAAAAATGACTGGAAATATGTAAATCATGTTAAACTAACAAATGCATTATTAAATGTAAACCCAAAGTATATCTTAAAATATTTTGTTGGTTATTTTTATGCATACTTGGTAATCCAGTAGTCAATACACGAAAAATGCATATAGATTTAGAATCCCTTTAGTATTGTCCCAGCTTGCACCTGCTGGCCTAGCAGTGAAAATACTGGTCATGCCTCAAAGATTATTCTGCAACTTACATCATGTCTCAAACTGTGTGATACATAGCCAAGACTTGCATGTATTGTAATGACCTCTACACATTGAAGATGTTACACATAAAACAAATACACTATCACAGGCTAGCGACCTATTAACTCCAATCTAAAACCGGCATCGATATCTATAATATCAGTGGACTTTGAGTAGCCAGCTGCATTTAAGTGGTGCCGTTGTGACTCTGTCTGTCTGTTAACTACTGAGTATTTATGTGCACAATGTGGTGTAATTGCCTCTCTTTAACATGCTTCACCCTTTATGCAGCCAATAAAGTCTGAAGTGATGTTCTCGGCTAAGCTGTCCATCTTTAGTACCGGTCATCTCTCCTCAACAGTGGCTTGGGAATCTTAAAGCTAGGCTATCATTCATTCCACTAGCCTAGCTTCATTCCATTGATAACCGTCATGTTAGTAATTGATTATTTTGATTTAGTTTTTAAGAGTCATTTCGAAACCAAATGACTTGTTTCTTCTCTGACAGAGAGATATGTAGTTTTTCTAAGGCAGGAATGTGATAGTGATAAATTGATCCTTGGCTTCTTCTCAATTACTCTCTTTATTCATGGCTGTGCTACTGTTTGCACAGTGTAATGTTCAAAGCTACCTTTGGGATAAGGTTTTATTGAAACACTTTTAGTGATGGATGTCCAGACTAGTTCAATATGTATTTCGTGATTTTAGCACCTTCTTTATGCTTACAGTTCAGTAGATGTCGTCAAGGTCATAAAGTTTTTCCTGTAAATTTAAGTCAAAGATTTTCTGTTTATTTCACAGTGCCCCATAGGTTACAATGTTGTAATTTCTTGTCCTCAAACAGAAAAACAGAATTCTGAATTTCTAGCAGAGAGAGAGAGAGATATACAATACTTCAACCAACAGTGATAGAAAATAATTAGAATTTAGGTAAATCAAGTGGGAGGCAGTAGATCTCAGCATGTCTTTATACAATGATGTGATGGTTAGGGTAAGCTTATTAATAATCTGTGGCCTGATTTAGCTATTGTACATCTATGGACCATTTATAGATCTGAAGTACAGATATGAATATGTCAGTTCACAAAATCTAGAATTATTCATCTTTAACTTTTGAACAGGCAGTCTTCAACATTACGGCACCATGATATGTGATAAGACTATTTTAAAGGATGCCTTTTTGGAAAACAAAATGATCTTCTTCTTATCATGTCCAAACACTGTGGTTCTCAAATATGATCCAGCCAGAGATGGGTACAACGTCTGGCTGCTTCACTGAATTCCGCAAGGTCCTTGTTTGTGCATTGTTGCTCCAGCAGTGGGCAGGCCAGGAGATGTTCCATTGTCTGTGGTGCTGTTCCACAACCATAGGTAGTGTCCTGATCTGCTTCCAGGTAGCCCCACTTCTGCAAGGAAACCTTAGATCGGCCAATTCTGGTTCTCAATCTGTTGAGGCATCGCCATTCAGCCCATGAGGAGTCAGCTCCAGGTGGGAGATGCTCACCAGGTTCAATACCAATAGTACTTGGTTGATGGCAAGTCTTTCTTTCCATAAGGCGACTCTCTTCAGCTCCTTAGAGACCGTGTCAAGAGGTTGGACTTTGCTTAAGAAACTCTCTCTGGATTTAAGGCAGCAGGCATCTCATCCCCCATTTTATTACATCAAAATTGAGATTTTGGTATCAGAAGAAAATTCAGTTTTTCCCTAATTACCCCAGTGAAATTGAAGGTCCAGATAATTGTTTCCTTTTGATGTTGTGAACAAAACGTATCCAATTTGTGGTCGACCATGTTATTTAACACACACTTTCCTTTGCGCCAATAAAGTACACACATTTTGCTTGTACTTTCCAAATGCCTGGATGATTTAACTCAAAATTTGTAATCAGATGTTTATGGCAATATGCCCCTATATGAGGAAGAAAACATATGGAAAATTGGACCATGATTCAGCCACCATTAGAATGACTTTGTATACACATAGGGTAATATTTGTCAACATAATGATCTTAAACAAATCACTGTATTGTCTCTTATAAACGCTCCCCTCTAATAAAGGTCCTTCAATTTTTTTGACCAACTATTCTTACAAATAGCAAAATTCATGCCATATGCAGGTAAACATGTATTTGCCAACCTGAAACTGACTCATTTGTGCAAACTCTCCAAGTTTGTTGTCAAATTAAAGTGAAAATACCTGTGATAAACAGATGATTTAATTGGACCTGCACCATTGATGTTGTTAAGCTTTTCCAAACATCAATCCTTTTTGTGCATGGAGCACCAGGGTGTTCAACGTGTTCCCAGGCAGTACAGGCAAAAAGGCATAACTAAATGGTAATTTAACTAGACAAATGACCTAAAGACAAGTTAATACAAATATTTGTAAACATGTTAGGGCCTGGCCATATCCCATATCTTGCTCTTACTTTGCTTGGAGAGTGCACACCATTCAGTGGCACATGCTGCTTTCTTAGGTCGTCTGATAGGAAAGACCTTATGGCAGCATGTTTCATGTGTCAGTCAGTCTGTGTGTGTGTGTTAAACTTTTGGTATACACTTTTGGTTAAAATGTTGTCTAGCTTTTTAGTTAAGTGATGGATCAAGTTCATACTTGGTCACTTAGGGTCATTATATCTTATATACTTGTTATGCTTATACATTGAGGCAAGGGGTCTTATGTGTGGTCACAGATGAGGAGGTCAAAGGTCATTCAGGGGTCACTTGGTCATATATGTGGTATACACTTTTGGTTAGAATGTCTAGCATTTTAGTGCTGTGAGGATCAAGTTCATACTTTAAAGTTCATTGAGGCAAGAGGTCTTATGTGGGGTCACAGATGAGGTCAAAGGTCATTCAGGGGTCACTTAGTAATTTGTCTTGTTCATATGGTATACACTTATGGTTAAAATGTTGTCTAGCTTTTAAGTGCAGTGATGGATCAAGTTATTCTTTGACCACATAATCGGACGACCTATTTGGGACCGCTGTCCCTATTTTTTTCCACTGTATCGGTGATATGTACTGATCGCATAATTTGCTTTTGTATTTTGCCTGCAAATGATGTAAGATGTTAACTCAACTATTAATAAACACCCCGGGCATTTATTATAGATAATGTGGTATCAAGTATATCCTATGAATAAGTTATATCCTGTGTGGCAAGCAACAAGCCAGGAAACTACACAAAATGCACTAAGTACCAACAACAACTGCAACACCTTTAGCTCAGAGGTTTATACCATGTTGTTTTAGTTGTGAAGTTGTTATTATTGCAGTTGCTGTTTTACTCTGCATATAGTTTTGAATGTAAATAATGTCTCTATTCTTTGATATTTAGATGCTTATATGAAATTATGTATGCGACAAAGGTATTTTTAAACCATCTTGAAGAAAAATGAACTTCTCCAAGAGAAGAAAAGTGCTTGTCTGAGAAACCTGTAAAATATAGTCAGTTATTGCTGTTATTGTCTTGCATGTGATGAATGCAAAGAAGGTGAGCATTTTGTGTTTAGATGATACAATCTTGTTCATAAGTCGTTGGAACACTTGTTAATATTGGCAGCTATGCAAGAGATACAGGCTTGAAATGCATTGTAACTATAACTTTCTTTCCCCTCCCCATCCTCTCCCAAGTCAGTGTTGAAAATAATATGCAGCGAAATTGACCAACAATTATGAACAAGATTGTAGGATACCATAGGTGTTTTGAGACCATTTTTGAAAAGGGGAAAAGCTTTAATCTCAGTGGGTATACCTGTGTTAGGGTCAGCGTAGCAGCGACTCTTCGGGATCTCGTTTTTCCATCATTATTTTTATGCTGCCAAATATTGAGGAAAACAGTAGCAAACTAGAGACATTTTGTGCTCAAAGAGCATGAATTTTTTTTTTTTTTTTTTTTCACTGTATCGGTGATATGTACTGATCGCATAATTTGCTTTTGTATTTTGCCTGCAAATGATGTAAGATGTTAACTCAACTATTAATAAACACCCCGGGCATTTATTATAGATAATGTGGTATCAAATATATCCTATGAATAAGTTATATCCTGTGTGGCAAGCAACAAGCCAGGAAACTACACAAAATGCACTAAGTACCAACAACAACTGCAACACCTTTAGCTCAGAGGTTTATACCATGTTGTATTTTTAAACCATCTTGAAGAAAAATGAACTTCTCCAAGAGAAGAAAAGTGCTTGTCTGAGAAACCTGTAAAATATAGTCAGTTATTGCTGTTATTGTCTTGCATGTGATGAATGCAAAGAAGGTGAGCATTTTGTGTTTAGATGATACAATCTTGTTCATAAGTCGTTGGAACACTTGTTAATATTGGCAGCTATGCAAGAGATACAGGCTTGAAATGCATTGTAACTATAACTTTCTTTCCCCTCCCCATCCTCTCCCAAGTCAGTGTTGAAAATAATATGCAGCGAAATTGACCAACAATTATGAACAAGATTGTAGGATACCATAGGTGTTTTGAGACCATTTTTGAAAAGGGGAAAAGCTTTAATCTCAGTGGGTATACCTGTGTTAGGGTCAGCGTAGCAGCGACTCTTCGGGATCTCGTTTTTCCATCATTATTTTTATGCTGCCAAATATTGAGGAAAACAGTAGCAAACTAGAGACATTTTGTGCTCAAAGAGCATGAATCTTAGTCGTGGAATTTTTGCACATTTGGTAATTTGACCTTTGACCCTTAAACATTGGCCATATAACAGGGTCACTGTAGACTTTTACTTCATCTTTCATTAATCCCTACAAGTTGGTATATGGTATTTTTGCAATATGGGCAATTTTGATATTTGGCATATTTTGACCTTTGACCCCTAAACGATGGGTCACAGAGCGGGGTCACTGGACTCTTTTTCATAATTCATCGATGCCATCACGATGGCATAATTAGATTAGTCAATTAAGCTTCTTTCAGATTTGACCCATAGATGACCCCATTTGACCTTTGACCCCATGTTGTGAGCACGGATAATAGAGCTTTATCCAGTGGTTCTTGTGACCAAATATGACATTTATACCTAATTTGGTTGATGAGTAATAGTGTTTTGCATATTAATTAGCTCATTTGCATATCGTATAAATGACCCTTGGAGCCAATATTCTGTCATATGATTCCTCTCGACCCTATCCGCAACTTTTGCACAGACATCACCGAGACAAGTCTTATCGTTTTTGAGATATAGCATTTTTGCATATTAATTAGTATGGCCGCCATTTTGAGGTTTAATGAACTCCGATCGTTTATCTGTGTACATCCTATATTGAAGGATGGTCTAAGATTCTGTTGAACAAATTTGGAATCTATAGCCTGTTGTCTGTAGGACAAGTGGGCTTTTGAAGATTTTTACCAAAATGGCGGCTACTTCCGGTTACCTGACCTTTGACCCCAATCTGAGAACAACCCAAGAGCTTGGGTCAGCGGTTCTTCTGACAACTTTGGTGATCTGGGATTTACCTTTGGTACTAGTAGTGCTTTTAAGGAGCATTGGAAAGAAGAAGAAGAATCAGAACTAGACAACTCCAGGAGACTTTGCCCCTTAACGTATGATGTAAGTAGAGTGCACATGTCGAGTGGTTGTGACCTTTGACCCTTACGATGGCTCTTAGAGCGGGGTTATGGTGGACACTTTTTCACTTCATTGAAGCCTACAAGATGGCATAGCTTATGAGGTCAATTAAGCTTCTTTTATATTTGACCCCTAGATGATCCCATTGACTTTGACCCCCAATATGTGCACATAAGTAATAAGCTTTTCCCAGTGGTTCTGGTGAACACATTTGACATTAGATCTACTTGTTGATGAGTATAGCGTTTTTGCAATTAATTAGCTCAATTGCATTATATTCACGTGACCCCTGTGGCCAATATTCTGTCACCATGATTCGTCTCGAATTATCCGCAACTTTTGCACAGACATCACTTCAAAGTGTTATCGATTTGAGATATAGCAGTTTTGCAGATTAATTCGTATGCAGCCATTTTGAATGTTAATAGTTCCGAATTAATTCTGTGTTACAAGCTGTATACACTGACTAAAGACGATGCTCATGCCGAATTTTCAGCAGGTGTGCGACGATCTGTAGAAGGAAAGTAGGCGTCCAAAGATTTTTAGTTTTGGAACCTCTATGACCCCCCTACGAGAGGTCCAAAGAGTCAAATATGTACACCCATGAGGAACTTGGGGTCAAGTGGTTCTTCTGACCGATTTGGTTCAATATCGGCCCAGCCGTTGGCAGAAGAAGACGAAAACAAAGCGATGTATGGAGAAGGAAGGCAGAAGAAACTAGACAACTCCAGGAGACTATGCGGTACGTATGCTGAAGTCATATTGACCTTTGACCCTTAACGATTGGCTCTTAGGCGGGGTTACATGTGGAACACTTTTTCACTTTTCAGTGATGCCTACAAATGGCATAGCTATTGTAGGTCAATTAAGCTTTTTATATTTGACCCTTAGCTGACCCCATTGACCTGGAACCCATATTTGTGCACCATAAGAAATAGCGCTTTCTTCCCATGGTTCTTGTGAACACATTGACATATATCTAATTTGGTTGGTGATTTATAGCGTTTTTGAATATTATTAGCTCATTTGCATATTTGCACGTGACCCCTGGGGCCCAAAAAAAAAATATTTTTTTTTCCTGTAATGATTCGTATCGACATTCCGCAACTTTTGGCAACCAGACCATCACCTATCCAAGTGTTAGCGATTGTGGTATATCAATTTTGCAATTAATTAGATAATGCCGCCAGTTTGAATGTTAATGTTCGATATTAATTCTGTGTCAAGCTGTCTACACTGACCAAAGACGATTCTCATGCGGAATTTTCGTACGTAGCGCACCTAATCTGTCGAAGAAGTAGGCCTCAAAAGATTTTTAGTTTTGACCATTATTGACCCATACGAACGGTTCAAAAGGTCAAAATATTTACACCCTGATGTAGTTGGGTCAGGGGTTCTTCGGACCATTTGGTTAATATCGGTGTTCCCAGCCGTTTGCCAGAAGAAGGCGAAAAAACCGATGGTATGGAAAAGAAGGAAAAGAAAAGTAAAGAAAAATAAACAGCAAAGCAAAGATACTTATTGGCCCGTAGAACCCCGGGATGACTAAACAGCACAAGCAGAAAACTATGCCGTAGAACCGGGCATATTGTACACTAGGCTAAATGGGCTTCTGAAGAAGCACTAATGTCAGCATGCATGTTTCTATGACCTTTGACCCACATCTAATGAACCTGTTAATGGACCAGATAAGTAAGGCAGGAGATCAGGAGGAGAGTAATTTATAGATTTTTTTTCAAAGAATGCATTTTAATCAGCGTATTATTGCCTTTGATAATCTGTTTGTGCACCTCATATAGGACTGTTTGTCAGTGGTAATGGTTTTTCTAACCAACTTTGGGGATCAGACACTACATTTGAATAAGGAATTTCAGAATTTCAAAGAATACCCCTTTAATCAGCCCACATGTCCTCTCACCACAATCGTGTACTCTATATAGCTTCAGAGGGATTCTTCCATAAACTTAGTGATCATCGCATTTGATTTGAGACCAACGCAGGCAATTTACAGACATTTATGAAGACTGCCACTTTAATCGGCCTCTGACATTGACCCCAATGTGTTTAAACCCTTATGGATCTTGGTCAGTGGTTTTCAGACCAACTTTGGTGATCCATAGCAATTAGTTTGAGGCAGAAAATTGATTTATAGATTTTAAGGCATGGCCCCTTTAACACGGGCTAATTGTCTTTGCCTCAATCTGTGTACATGCACCCATATGGGTCTTGGGACAGCGGTTCTTTTGACTGAAAAATCTGTGTTCCGCACAATGATTTGTGTAGAAGAAGGAATTCATAGATTTTCCAAGGAATGCCCTTGAATCCTGCCTACATCTGATTTCAACCCATCTGTACACCCTATATGGGCGTTGGGTTAATGGTTCTTTCGACTGAAATTTGTGACCATAGCAATTGATTTACGGCAGAAGAAGGAATTTAAGGATGTTAAAAGAATATACGAACAAGCTAATAGGCAAACAATTGAGCTTTATCGTTCTTCTGCTCCCAAATATTGATGTACGGCCATATATGACACTGGTCCAATGGTTCTTCCAGAACAAGTTGGTTGAAATCGGCCAAGCGTTTGGTTAGCAAGAAAGCATTTTAGGGAGCGTTTGGAAAGAAAGGAAGAAAGAAAAGAAGGAAAGAAATAGACTGTGCTCGAAGCGAGCACCGAATGTTAGCTGGTGAATTTTGACCCATATCTGTGTTAAAAATGATCAATCCTTTGACTTAAAATGGTGTCGGAAGGATAGATTTCAAAGCTTTCATTAATTTTATCCCTGGATGACCACTAAACCCAGCTCCTTATTTGACCTCTTGATCAGTTCTGTTGTGTTTTCCAGACCAAAAGAAATTTCTTCTTATGTTTGTATATTTGACCCTGGTGGGACCTCTGACCCAGAATGGCGACCCTCAATATGTTTGCCACATCAAAAAGAAACTTTCCCTAAAATTTGAACATTATTGTCCTGTGTGTAATCAGGAACTGGTACCAAATCAGTGAACACCCCATTATGTGACCCAACCACCAGGGACTTGTAATCTGGTTGAAAATTTCAATCACATGATAATAGCCTGGAAATTTTTAAAAGAGGAATTCAAGAATACCCCTTTAATCCAAGCAATTGAGTATTTAAGGCCAAATCTGTGAGAGAAGAATAATAATTCGTAGATTTTCGAGGTATGCCCCTTTAATTGTTAATTGTGGTATTTGTCCAATCCAACTCTGTGAAACAGCTCATATAAGGGCCCCCTTACCAGGTGGATCCTGTAAGAAAAATCTTATGAGATGGACTTTAATTTGCCAGCAGGAGGCAATTCATAGATTTCAAGGATACCCCTTTAATTGGTAATTGTTGCATGTGGGCCAAAACTGTGAACACCCATTGGCTGAAGCCCCTCCAGGGGATCTGTGAGCGAATCTTGTGATGAAGCCTTGAATTTGGATGAGAACGAATGAAATCAAGATTTTCAAGGAAGCCCCTTAATTGGCCAATTGTGCCATTAGCCAAATCTGTGAACACCCATTTGATGAAGCCTCTACCAGGGATCCTGTGAGAAATCTCGGTGTTGGTTGATAGCCTTTAATTTGCAAGAGGAGGATTCATAGATTTTACAAGGAATGCACCTTTAATTGGTATTTGTGGCATTTGATCCTAATCTGTGAACACCGCCATATGCAGCCTCTATACCATAGGATCCTGTGAAGGAATCTTGTGATGATAACTTTAATTTGTTCAGAGAAGAAGAATTCATAGATTTTCAAGGAATGCCCCTTTACTTGAAATCGTATCATTTGGCCTAATCTGTGACCACCCCGTATGCAGCATGTACTGGTGGATCTTGATAGCGAATCCTGGTATTGAAGAGTCCTTTGATTTGCATGAGAAGAAGGAATTAATCAGTTTTCAGAGAATGCCCCTTTAATTGGCCTACATGACCATTGATCCAAAACTGGTGAACTTATATGCGGCATGGGTCCAGTGGTTCTTCTGAACAAATTTTGCTGAAATCGCCCATGCGTTTAGCACTAAATAGCACTGCTATCATTTTTAAGGCGCGGGCCCGGGGCCACTCCTAATTTTCACTCAAGGACCCCCCATTGTTCAGAAATATAGCAAATTTGTACCCACAAAAACCTATTTATTGCCCGGGGGGGGCCACTCGTATTCCAAGTGTATCATGCTCGTGTAACAAAATGCTTATTAGGTCGTTTTTGAGATCAGGGCGATGTACGCCGCGTACATTGTTTTATGGGTATCAAAATCATCAAAAATTCAAATTAGGTTATCTTTTTCACGTCAAAAAATATCGTTTTAGGGTTTGAATTTTGAATACTTGTATAAAAAATTACATTAAAATGATGGAAAAAGTTGTGGTTTTGGTCCGATTTTTCTCCTAATTTCCCATGCTAGATTCCGCTATTTTTAAAAACCGTTTTTTTATAGCCTTATTTGTCGCTTATTTTCTCTATATCGTCATGTCTCATACCATAGGTAGGGCCTAGAGCCTTTATAATGAGGTTTTTTTCATTTTGGCGTGTTAATTCTCACTATTACTGATCGTTACAAGTTTCGTTGCTTATAGGAACGAATAGGGTTCTGGTCTCTCATTTATGTAAATCAATAGGGTCCTTGAATATTTTAGTCCGGGTTTTGAGTTCAATTAAATGGCTGAATTGCAAGAAAAACCTGTCAATTACGACATCCTACCTACAAGACTCCTTACAGTCCAAAGAATTAAGGACAACTTTAAGAACTTGAAATTTTAAATGTAACTGGTTAATTTAAACTAATTAGGCCATAGATAATGCGCAAATTGTTGCTTTTACACATAAGAGTGAAATACAATACACGAAAACTTCATTTTATAAACATCTCGTTTAGCCTGGAGCCAACTGATGTCAAATACTTGTTTAGGGGTGTATTTTTTAAACTGTTATGTAAT
>JAMKCH010051893.1:0-10031 GCA_023653785.1 Ophioderma brevispina | reverse complement strand
GATAAAGTACTCATGGTTCAGGAATGGTGGCTGCAATCATTAGTTGTTAGTGGCTAATAGTTCTGAAATGGTGGATGCATTCATCAGTTGTTAGTGTCTAATAGTCAGGAATAGTGGATGCTTCATTAGTTGTATGGCTAATAGTTTCTGAATGGTGGATGCAATTCATTAGTTAGTGACTAATATTTCTGGAATGGTGAACGCATTCATTATTTTCTAGTCCGTGGCTTGTATTGTGTCACGGCATGATATCAACAGAGGTCCTCTGTTTTGGTTTTCTTTGTGTAACGGAATACAGAAAAACCATCCCAAAGTACTAATTATCGACAGTTTTATGGGTCCATTTTGCATTTAGGACATCTTAAACATCATCATCAAATGTTTTTATTCTTGATCTTAACGTAAGGGGCTGGAGGTCAGGGCCATTTTTCATAGGCTACAGTGTAACTATTTTCTGAAACTTCAAAATACAATATCTCACAACCAAATGGAAGGTCAAGTTGGAATAAAAATATTTGTCTCATGTAGAAAGAGATACTTCAAATTTTATTCATTTACTTTTGACTACTAATGTAGGAGGAAGTTGCCCAGTCCATAAATCTTAAGGTGACTACTATTGGCCGCCATCTTGCTGATGCATCAAAGCGGCTATCCGGTCACTTTGTCAGAGGAGTTGGGCATTTGAAACTGTGTGCCGCGTTGTACACATGTGAGGAGTGTGTGGTGCATGAGCATATGTGTAGTCACACACTTCACATGGTACAGACTGTTAAGAGTGTTCGCATGGCGCATATGTGTTTGGCACAGGCCTTGTCATGATTCGGGACCTACAGATTGATGGATGTTCCACTGGGGGGTAATGTTATGTGTTTCAATCAAACCAAAACTCACAAACTTTTAAGAAAAGGTTTTTGCTCACATGTCCTTTCCCAAGACCATAAAATTGTCTAAAATTTTAGTTCACAAAGATTCCTACATCCAGACTGTCCCAAAAAAACTATACAATCAAACTAAAATTTTAAAATAATAAAACCTCTGCATTTCTGTGAGGTAGTTGATTTTATTTTTGGTAAGAGCAGATCCAACCTTAAATCTTCGTTTTTATTTCATGCCAATTGGGGATGCACCCTAACGTAGATCTTTGTCAGTTTAACAACAGAGGATGAAATCCACTTGGGCCAGTTTCACTTGAAGGTTCAAGAAACTAAAGGTACAATGTATAGCAGCTTGTTGGATTCAAAGCTTTTCAAAACAAAAATGGAGATCAGCCTATCCTGCACTGAACTAATCAATATCTTATTTTTAACAGTGAAAGCCCCAGAAATTAAACTAGTATGCTGTGGGGGGAAATGAAGGGGGGAACTCACTCTCAGCGGGGCAAATCATAATTCCATGTAAACTTTTACTTGCTAGAATCTAAGGGACGCCCACAATCCTTTTATGGAGGACAAATGTATGGACAATGCGTCTAATGGGGGCGGGTAATTTTTCGACCCCATTTCCCACACTCCAAAAGCCAGGGAGAAACAAAATGAAGAAACTAGTGTTGAACAAAGAACAATAATAAAGGAAAGGATGTGGGGGTCAAGGCTTACTTTCAACAGTGTGTTTTTATGGTTCTTCCTTCTGCTGAAACCCGGAGGAAAGCTAGACAACAAGCTGTTTGGAATTGAATTTCAAGGCTAACTTGTGATTTGATATTTAAACTTATAAAATTATGTTATTTCAAGGAGCACACTTTATACCTTTTGTTAATTTTTAATTTTCAATAAAGAAGTCTTGATGTTGATTTTAAATGGCATTTCTGTTATATCAGGATAGCGAAACTAACTGGGCCAACATGTTTTTTTCAGTTTCTTATATAATTGGCCATAACTTTGAACCAGACCCCCAAAACAAAAATTTGTTACAACCACCTAAAAAACTCATGAAGCTTAAACATTCCTGAAAAGAGTCAGTTAACTACCTTCCAGTTGAGATGAAACTTAAGATTTTGGCAAAAAATTCAATCTTTTGATTGAATATTGTTTTTTTTTTTGAGACAGTCTGTAGTACAAATTTGTCATTACCACCAAGCTCTCATGTTTGTGCTTTGCAATAACCCAACCAACCCCAAAACACCAAAGGTGATTGCCCCTGGGGATATTAATATATTTCTTCCTATTTTGGTATCACAATGCAATCCAGGCGCCCTTTGGGGGTGTTGAGTTTACTGCTAACTTCATTGAAAAAGTGCATGTTTTCAATAGTTGCTCTTCTTCAATAACATTAATGTTACTATATTTTTAATGAGGATAGATAATGTATGGTTGAAATTATAATCCCATATTGTCGTTGCTTCATACATACAATGCAGGTTTTCTACCGTATAAAAAGTTCACGATAGATCAGAGAAATAACTCCTAAATCGGCCCCAATCTGGCTAGGGTACTGATTTTTTCTATGCAACCAACATAACGTCAGTCTTAGTGCCCAGTAAAATAAATTATTAGTTTCTCGTCCTCCGCCCTCACCATTTTTTGTTGCTGCCGCATCAAAAAAATTTTGGTTTTTTTTCACAAAAAAAACAAAATTTCGATGATGGTCGCTGTCATTACCTTTTCTTTCTAGTCTCCTTTGGGTCATCTAGGTTGTTCCCCTTACTATAATTTGCGTAGTTGGTGGAGCACATATTGAAGTCTTGCTGAAAAGACACTAGAACTATCGTCTTTTGGGGAGAAAAACTTGTTTTGGAAAAGGCCAAACAAAAAAATGCCCGCATCTTCTTTTTACACAAAAGGTTAGGACGAGGAAACAAATAATTTATTTAATTGGCCTTAGGGAGGGCTAGTGAGCATCCATTATGTGAGGATGTGTGACCCAATTGAGTTGTAATATTCCAACTAGGAGATTGGTTTAATTAATCTGCATCTTCTGGAGTATAGGTTGTACACCTATTCATAGCTGAAAGTAGAAGACTGGCATTTGATACCATATGTTTTTGGTCTATTAGGGGTTTCATTGTTGTTTGTTAAATTATTTTGGCGAAGTGAATAAGTTCATTTTAGTTGAATTAGTCATTACATTACTGTTGAAGTGAAAATGATGCATGTTTGCCACCTTATTTAGGTTGCTATTTATATATAAGCATTGAAATGCCATGTGAGTTTGAACTACAGACACTGTACCTGTTTTCAATGCAAGCATTCCAAATGCTGTAATAATTATATTGGTATACCCCCCTCTATTGACAAAATTCAGTCTTCTTGTGATTGTTGAAAATAAGGGTGTCACGCATAGGGTTTTTTTGACATGTCAAAGTTTATTATATGTGCATCCATCTTTTTTTTTTTTTTTGCGAGGACACATTTAACACACAAATTTCCAAAGTTCTGTTCTAATTAAGTGTATCGTGTTTTTTTATGGTGACCCTCCGGGATTATCAATATTAAGTGGAGTTCAGAGATTGGCTAATTGCCTATTGGAATTTGGGTAATTTAAATCCATCTCTAGTGTTGCCAATAGCTCTAGTTTGCCACGCATGGATGTGTTAGGATCCAAGGGTGATTTAGTTTGAATAACAGAAACTTTTGTGAATGTTGATGCCTTTTAATGGCATGGGAGAAGGAGAAAATAAGGAGAAAAAGAGAATGTGTGTTCAAATAACAGGTTAGTTAAACTGTGAACTGTTGTAGGCCAATACAATCTGATCTTCATATTTTACCGGCGTGCGTCAAACATGGCTGTTTTGAGGACGCTCTATAGGTCACCTCAAGTGTAATTTTGTTGCAACGATTTATGTGGCGCATGCGTGTATGCATTGTATACCAAAACTTTCCTTTTTAAACAGTATTTCCCTTTTTAAAGCTATTTTTATTAATGTAAAAAAGATATCCAAACACTGTGCAGTTTATGTAGGACTAGATTCCGCGTTAACATTTGATAACGCATGTGAACCGATGCCCTGTAATGTATCCGGTACATTTCATCAGTCACATCATGTGTGAGCATTGTGTGTTAGAGGGTCAGGGTGTTTGATTGTTGCAATTTGTACCATCACGGCTTGCCATTTTTTGCATAACTTAAGCTTGATCCTCGCTTTTCCTCTGATGGTTACCATCAGGAATCTTCAATCACACAAAGTACTATGTGTCTGACTTTTCACAATTGCATAAGAAGTAATGCGACAGCCAGTTTTTGGCCCCCACAACACAATGTGTTGGTGCGGCTATGTGTGGATTGTTTGGATGATCCTGCTTGATATAAATTCCTATGATCTTGTTAGGTCTCAGTTGAAAAGACTTTTAGTAGGGAAAAAGAAGGGCAAAAGTTGTAAGAAAGGGAGACATACCCCCAAACCGTGGTGGAATGATGAATTCAGGTTATCTGGGAGATGTGTGTAGGATTAAAGAAAAGCAGTGGGTTGAACTGTAAACACAACATTCTCGAAGATTCTTTTTTTATTGTTGCTTATAAAACCGCCCATAAAAATTTTTGATAAAGCCGGTTCGTAAATCTAAACGCAACTTCCAGGCTTCTAAAGCTAATGAACTCGATGACTTATTAAATAAGGACCCCACTGTATTTTGGAAGAAAACATGGTCCGTCGTGTTGTGGCTAGTTTGAAGAAAATAATAGACCACTAGAGGTTTCACCGATAATGGTGAAAATAATTGATGATCAGGAAATTGTTTTGGAAAAATGGGAGCATGATTTTGCTACACTTTATGATGTCGATGGTAATGAATTTGACGATACGTTTTTGAAAATTAAAGACTAATTGGTATCTCTTGAGTCATCGCCTATGGTAAATGACCATATTGGATAATCTAACTTTTGAAATTGAGTTTGATGAAGTTTGGGATGCAGTTAAATGTGCTAAAATTAAAAGGCAGCAGAGTGGATGTTATAATTGCAGAACTTTTGAAAATACTTGTGCTGCTAAATTTTGCATTTTTTTCAATAATGTTTAAAACTGGTATTGCCAATCTCATGGAAGTATGGTCGTCTATCCAATTCCTAACTAGAAATAATGACCCCAGGGACCCCATGAGTTATCGTGGTATAGAAAACCTTAATATCGGTGGTTTGCAAGATATATTGTGATGTCTAAAAACCGGTTATCTAAGTGGCTTGAAAGCAATAATATAATTCATGATGAACAAAATGGGTCAGAAAAGATAGAGGTTGCCTGGACCATTTGTTTTTTTTTCTCATCTTCGTTCAGATAGAAATTGGTGTAAAAAAGGACTTTGCATGTTTTTTCCATCATCGATGCTCGCAAGGCTTTTTGATAGAGTAAATTGTGACTGTTTTTATGGTTTAAACTGAGATCTCATGTGGTATCCCATTGGTCACTTTTATAACGCAATAGTTTGTATCTGATGTGAATGTGCGGTAAAATTAATGGTTTAAAAACCAAATGGTTTCTTGTCAATATGGTGTGAAACAAGGCTTCATTTTGGTCTCCCCGTTTTTATTTAACATATACCTTAATTAACAGTATTGTTGTGATGAAATTAGAGCCCTTAATTGTGGCATTCCTCTGTTTGATTCTAAAATTGATATGTTAATGTATGGCGGATTATATTGTTATGATGTCATATGTGAAACGAGGTTTTGCAAATGAGCTTGAGGTGTTGTTCTCTTTTTTGGGGGGGCTAAGAAATGGCGCATTTCATTAAATGAAAGTAAAACCCATTTGTACACTTTCGTCCAAAATCCCATGATAAAACTACTTTGTTCACATTTAAATATGGCAATATTGATTTGGATCCGTTCTGGCTATAATATCTTGGTTTATGGTTCAATGAATATCTCGATTTAGAGTTCAAAACTAATAGCCTGGCTGCATCTGCAATCCCGTGCATTGGGGGGTTCTTATCAGTAATTTAAATGTTCGTGGTTACAAATTTTGTACTACTTATTCTAAACTTTTTGATTCCTTTGTTTTCAACCTATTTTAGGAATATGGTAGTGGTGTTTGGGGATTGTGAGGAACTTTTCTTCAATCAACTCTGTTTTTTTCTAGGGCTGGCAGATTTTTCTTAGGTGTTGGTAAATATCTCCAATAATTGCATTTGGGGCGTCTGCTTGGATACCCCCTTTGTTCGACAGATGCATTGTTTATCTAGCTGGGATTAAGGCTCTCAAAGATGGATAATAACAGGAGTCCAAAGTGTTTTTTGAATGTCTAAAAAATCTGCAAATATTAAGAAGAAAAACTGGTGTTTAAAACAGGGTTTCTTAAAGGGTTCCTTTTTTAATAAACTGAATTGTAGCCTTGATTTGACTTTGGCTGAACAAGTGGTACCTACCCGCACTATTTGGACAACATAACATGTAATGCAAGTTCTTTTGTTGAAAACTGTGGAAAGATGCCGTGTGTAGTAATGATAGAAAAAAGGTAAACCAGGGTAACATACCGAACATATCGAACCTTTTAAATCATCAATCTCAGTTGAAGATTATGTAGTATTAATATGAGAGATCCCACCTTCGTGACTAGCTTTATTCATATTTGATGTGGCCCCAATTGGTATCGAAATCGGTAATATATAAATATATTCCTCTTAATGAGAGAAACGTGCAAACTTTGTGATAATGGTATTGAGGATAGTTTTCATCATTGGTTTTAATTGTGTGTCCCCAATACAATGAAGGTAGAGCTCAGCTGTATAGCAAAATGTATAATAGGCAAAAACCCAACGTGTCAAAGTCTTACAGATCATGATAAATTTATTTTTTTAATGTCTTTAAACAATGGTGACTGGGTCGCCAGGTTGCTAATTTGCCAATATATCCTTGCTGTCGTCCGTTTACGTTATGCCGAAATCCACATGAAATTTTAAAATTTAAATATCTTTTTATGTATTGATAGTTCTGATATTGTTTGATGTCTATGGGTGAACTTTTTTTATATGTACATGTAGATGTATTTTTAAACACTGTATTGTCACTCGTCAGCCAGAATTGGCTGGTCACTTTTTTTAATGTGAGTGTGACATTAATAAAGATTTAACTCAACTCAACTCAACTCTTTTATAACTGCAATTGTCAGGCAGGCCGGATGGGCAGCCAAAACATTAACGTGGCTTAACCAGAAACATACCTTTGCAAATGGGGGGCAGAAGGGGTGCCGGTATTTCTGAGGGGTGAATTTGGGCCCTTCTCCATAGACCTGTACATACGGTCAAGGTTCATTTGGGGGCTGGCGGGGGGGGGGGGGGGCTTGGCTTCTAAGCGGTGTGCTTGCGCAGCCCCATTGATAGAACATGATGAGGTCATGAGCTTTCTACTTTTTTGACAGGTTATGATATTAATGAGGCTCATTTGCCTATTTTGAAGCAAATATAATGAACCAATCCAAGGTAATGTAGCAAGGGGTAGACTTTGAAATGTTGAATTAGAATGAAAAAAATAGGCACTTAAACTCTGTGTTTATTAAATCCCCAATCACCAAGCTTGGACACCAATATCTGTGCGATTGTGAATTTGGAATGAATTCCTTAAGACTACCTTCTTCCAAAAACATTTACCATATAACAAAACATGAAACAAACTTCAACAGAGAGCTAGATCATGTGCCTGAAGTCCATGAATTGTGGCTCACACTTTTTGAGACTTGCTTTCTTCTTTTGTTTAATGTAAATTTATTTCATTTAGGATTTCTATCTTTATCAAATTTCCTTTTCTTCAGATCACACATGGATTTCCTCCTTTCCCCCTATCCTGTTTTTCTCTTGAAAACAGTTTATTTAACAGATGCTGAGCCCAAAATACATGTGATCTATTTAGTTGTTCACGGGTTAATTTAAATTAAATGATGGTTTTTTTATTTATAATCGTGTTCATTTCTTTCAACCAGTTTATCTCTTAACATATGGTTTTTGAAGCCAGAAGCCATTTATTTCACATTGTATTCTCTCACAGATGAAAGGCATAATGTTGCATACAAAACAGAGCATAAAAGGATTTCTATTTCAATACAGTATGAAGGTAGTAAAATTTCTTTTTGCTTTGTTCTTTCACGAAGGGAAGCAACCATATTGCACAATGTATTTCTTGTTCCAAACATATAAGTGTAGAAATGAAATGGATTATAAAGAGACACGGCATCATTTGAAAAATAGCACCCTCAAGATTTTTTAAAATTGAATAGTTTTGCATGATTGTAAAGCTTTTATATCATTAGCCCTCACCAGAACCTATTAAACCAAAATCGGCGCCCTTATGGGTGAAACAGAATCAATTTTATAATAAATGACTCTGGGAGACATTTATTCAGCTGATGACGAAAATGGCGTTTACACAAGAAACCACACTGGAGTTGATTCCCACGGCCATCCACAACTGTGTGACGATCTGTTACCTTTTTGGTTTAATAATTAATGAGTACGAATGTATGGTATTCATGTAATTGACACATTTGTTGATTAAGGGTACGCATATTTAAAGTTAGCCTAAAATTAACCTGGATGTCTTCAGCCTCTTATTAATTCCCTAGCTGTTTTGGAGTATGTTATTTTTATGTGTAAAATATATATGTATTCTTCCAATGGCTAATACTATCATTTGCGAGCAAATTACAGAAATTTCTTTTACAAAAAATTACAAAAATTATTTTACAAAAATGCCAGTGTCACTTTTAAAGAGTTGTTTTGGAGTCAATCCACAAATTCTGGAATTCTTTCTAATAGTTTGGGACATAAATTTTCCATTGATCCACTCTTATTCAACTTTAGATGAGTACAATGGGAAAAATATTGTAAACCAAAGTAAAGTGTTTACATGGTTTATGGTATCTGCTAAATCATAAATCATGTGTGAGGCTAGAAACAGTTGTGACATTAACTGGCAAGCTTGCTTATAACTATTTCACATTCAACCAAGCTCTAATCACTGCAGGCACTGGTTGTGTGAAAACAAGACCTCCACAACAACTACTGGTGTTTATTCTTACTTTCAAATCTCAATTAAATCAACAAAATTGATCTTGATCGTTTTTGATGTGAACCTAAGGTTGATATTATTTACATTAATTTGAGATTCTGGAATACTGGAAACTGTAGATATTTATATTACTGTGAATTCTGAGAATGAAAATCTTTGCACGGTGTTTTTCAGGTGTACAGGCTGTTGTTACTTAATCATTAAATTACTCTGTACTCCTGCATTCCTGCAAATATAACACTCTCATAGTACCCCAATTTGATTCACACATGTACACTTTGATTGCTTGTGGCAAGAAATTCCAATTTATTTCCTTTGAAATGCCTGCTCATTGGTCATAAGAAACGTAAGTGACTTATTAGCCAATCAGCACATGGTAAGAATGGTGATCACAGCTGTTAGAAGTCTCAGTTTATAATGACAAAACAAAAGTGAAACAAAAAATATCGAGGAGACATTTTGCAACTAATTTGATATTTTATTCCACTAACTATCTATTGCATTGAAGGAATAAGTGATTAATAACTAATAAAATCATGACCTTTGTATGCCTATATATGGCAAGATTCCTCCTGCAATTATATAATTGTTTTATTCCTGTAGTTTCATTAAAAGGTTTTTTGGGGCGTGTCGACGATTCCATTCATTCTGAGAGGCGTATACTTTACCCAATCACTAAAAGAAATTCGATGTCACGATACCTGGGATAAATTAGGCCATAATTACAAAATGGCCCTTTTCTCACAAGAAAATATTACCAAGCAAATGCCTGCATTGCATAACATATAACATAAAAGTGTTATGATTTTAGCTGTTTATTCTATTCCGTTTTTGATCAACCAGGCCAAAATTCAAATAAAAGCTGTATCACGTAAATATATACGAGGGGGGTACAATATGGAATTCTTTCCTAAATTCCAAACACCAAACTTGACAAACTCTGAAGCATTCAACATGAGAAAAACGATATGAATAAGGTATTATTAACTCACAAATTGGAAAGTTCTTTTACGTCAATTAAGAATACTAGAAAAAATCTGATACGTTTAAATTATTCATCTTGTTCCATAATCTATTTTACAGTTTTGGTCCAATCATTT
>JAMKCH010051892.1:0-10170 GCA_023653785.1 Ophioderma brevispina | reverse complement strand
TACTAGCCCACAGAAGTTTTCTGTACAGGTCCTGATTGTTGTTCAGTAGAGTGGAACTGATTTGTTAGCCAATAGAATTAATTGAGTGGCATGTTTAGCTCTAGCCAATCAGAGCAGGGCCCGAGCCAGGCTTTGTAATTGAACGCACATGTATTTTTCTTCACTTGGTTTCTGGATGCCAGCTTGTGTACATCTTTTTCGGTTCAGCCTTGTTGAGCTGCCGTTATTAATAAAATGCAATGGAACGTCACACATCTTGAGAACTTAGTTATTTTCTTCAGTGATTTATATAGCAGTTTTCCAGTGCCTTCCGCTCATGTGTTTTAGGGAGTGATAGAACATTTTTTTGTTACATTTGGAGGCAGTTTTGGTCGTATTCTTCGGACTGAACTGGTTTATTATGCTTTCTTCATCATATGGACTTAAGAATTTTGTGGCATGTTGTCGACAGAATGTTCTATGCCTTTATCTACGAGGTGATACCTACGACGGACTGAAATTATAACATTTACTTTGGATGCTGATTGAAGACTTCTGCGAGTTTGTACCGAAACTATTTTTTTTTTTTTTTTTTTTATTTCATCGACTCTTCACGATATGGACTTACAGTTTTGCTGTCTTGCAAGGTTGGTTGTTGCATTATTTATGACGCCTTGACTGAGTTAATGGGGAGTGAAGATTGACAGATGAGAAATTTCTTTTTGCTGGTGATAGACTAGTACACCTTCTAAATGTTCTATGCCTTTACCTACGACGGACTGAAATTATAACATTTACTTTGGATGCTGATTGAAGACTAATTGAGGTAGGTGTTTGTCTACCAAGATTATCCTGTTGTTGGCCGTTAGCTGTGAACTTTAGCATTTTGCTGTTACGCGAGTTCAATGGTATGCAGTGTTCCTGAATGGAGGTATGATTGAACTGTATTGGTTAATTGAGCGATTGTATTTTGTCGAATCAAGAGCGTTATTTCTGAGAACATCAGAGTTTTTTCTGGTAACTTCAGAGTTTTGATAACTTCTAATGAAGATTGCAGAACTTTTTTTCAGTAAGATTGTTCTAGTTTGTCAAGAAAGGTGCTGCAGGTTGAACTTTCCAATCAACTTAAGTTCGAAGATAGATGTGACTTCTTGAACTGAACTGAACTCTGTTAATTATTGTATTTTATGATTATTTGATGAAATATTGCATACATTCTGCTATAAACTTTAGCACAAAAATCCTACGGGAACTGTTTCATTGACATACCAAACCACACTATACGTTCTGATGCTATCCGCTAGGAAAGCGATGGGCACCTTTCGGACCTAACACCTATCATGCCTATAGATAATATCTATCGCTCCTCTACCAACACTGGCTTGTTAGCTGAAGTGGTAAGGGCGTCTTCACTAGCAATACGGAGGTTGCCGGTACGAGTCCGGCCAAGAGCACATACTTTTTTTCAACAGTTGTGTGCGCTGGCCATCTCCAAGAAAAGATTAATAAATATTCATACATTCTAGATAGTTGATAGATGGTGACCAAAATAAAGTGGTTTTGAATATTTTGAGGCAATAGCTTTGGTTATTGAAGGATTTTGATTGTTAATTTGATTTTGAATATATTTTGAATTTGTTGCTGAAGATTAACAGCACATTAAAATTTAGAATCGTATAATTTTGGTCACAATTTTTTGATATCTGAAGTGTACTTGTGGTACAATAAATGTGAATTTTGATCTTGAGCTAATCTCAATAATGCTCTATTGTATGATATTGTATGGTATTCTAAAGGCTCAAATGAATTGAAATTTTGATAGTTTCATTTAATTGTAAATTATGAATTTGTTTTTGAACTTTTAAAATTTAGTAAACTAATTATGGATGCAGATCCTGGACCTGGTGAAGGTGCTGATGCAAATCCAGCTGCATCAGAGTGGGATCCTTCTTATTTGCCTCCATTTTTAATGGCAATGCTGATGAAGTCAAGACTTTAATACATGGTGCCGAAAGTTGGAAATTGCGACACAGAATAATCCTACAGGAGCCCCAACATTGGCAAAGGCCTTACCAATGAAACTAGATGGAAAATTAATCTCTTTTTGGGATTCAGTACCAGTTGCAACGCGCAATGATTTTCAACAAGCAAAAGAATCTTTGGCGCAGGTGTTTGGACATGCTAATAAGATGCGCAGGGTTAGAGACTTTTCTTTATTTCGTCCCCGTATGCCTAATGAGCCACTAAAGATTTATGCAGCAGTGGTTAGGGAGATGGTTAACAATGCATTTGTAGAGGTGTATGATTATGGCCAACAATTTAAACAAGATGAGTACTTGCGCAGATTTATGAAAGGTTTTGATCAAGAAATGCAAATCAAATGTAGAGAACATGGTCATGCAAGAAGAGGCTATTGAAATTGCACAAAGACTAGAATTTGCCCAAGATTCAATCAGATCTCAACAGTTGACATTTGATAAAGATTCAACTGTAAATGCAGTAACAAATTCAGACATTTCCAAATTAATGTCCCAGATGTCTATTGTCAGAAAGATTGAACGATTTGGAAAGTACTAGTCGTGGCAGGCCACGTTGCCGTTCTTCATTTGAAAGATTGTCCGAGTCTCCCAGTAGTGAATTTCGTAGTCCTTATAGTAGATCTCCTGCAAGAGAATATCGCAGTGCCCGATTTAGATCACCTTCTTCAAGCCAAAATAGGAGTATGGTAGATAGACGTAGTAGGCGTGATCTTTATCGCAATTCTCCTCAACGTGGTAGAGACGGCCATGTGCCAAATTATCACAAAAGTACCCGATTTTGATAGACATGTTATACGATACAAGCAACTGATGATGAAAATGTGATTCTAATTTTTCCTAGAAATCGTAGTTCTCCAGAGAACAGAATTCTCCGTTCTAGGTACAGAGGGGATCAAGGTAGTAGAACGTTCATCAAAAGAAGTGCCATATGTGCAGACAATGCTCCAAAATTTTAGCTCTAGAAGACCAGGAAGTTTCATTTTGATAGCGATTCGGGAAACGTTACCGGTTGTCGATGCGGATCAATTCGCCAAAAGAAAATCCCGATGTGAGTGGAAGTGCGGATAATTATACAAATCATCTTCAATACAGTCCATTATTTAACATGTTGATCACATGCCATAGGACCGTAAAACCTCGACCTCATAGGCACCCTGTGGACCTGACGAAACTCTCAGAATGTTGAAATTATAGATAGCGCCTCTTGCCATAATTAAAAGTCAAAATTCCTTTGTTAAAATTTGAAAGGCAACACAAAATTGTTTGTCGCTATAGGGCTCTTTTCCGGTCGGTCAAAGATTAACTTAGCAAGACGTTTCCATCTCATCACACGCAGCAGAGATTTGCAAAGAGTCACTTGCCTAAATATCTGAAATTCCCGGGAAGCAGGTGCATTTATTGATAATCCGTCTCATGCCTTGATTATCTGGAGAACCCAACAAAAGCCCATTCAAAATAATTTACCTTCCATAAGGGCCGATAACCACTTGCGTAGGAGGAGATGGAAAGTGAAGAACGCACAGTGTAATGACGTCCAAGTTGAATTATCCATTCTTTGCAAACAGTATATAGAACCGTGATAATTATGCCTTTGATTTAACGTAGGTTATGCGACATTCGGCAGGACTGATGAACTGTCCTCTTTCCCTTCGCGTACATGAACCGCTGGTGACCTGTAACAGGAGATTGTAACAAACGCCTATTCCCATTCCACCCGTAGGCCCAATATCGCTTTTATATCGCCTTTGTGTTCGAATGTAGTAACGTCTCGATGATCATTTCTAACCAAATACCAATTCAAATGTCAATTGGCAGTTCAAAGCACGTTTTCTGATTACTTAACAAAATGCCAATAGTTATCAATATGCATTATTCCTCTATATTTGCGGGGAATGCGGGGTTTTATATAGCAAATTTTGAAAGATAATCGTTTGTCTGAAGTGTTTGACTGCAAGTCTTTTATTGGCTAACAGTTGAGCATTTGAGAATGATCAGAGAGATTTACATACGAGACGTATCACGAGAGCTTCGGAAAGAGTGTTACTTTTTGCTCTTGGACCGCAAATGCTACCCCAGGGGGTGGAAACCATTCAAAACCAGTCGTACGTGCTGGGCGCTGACATTTGTGGGGGGGGGGGAATAGTGCACGGAATATTATTAGTTTGTGTTGATATACACACATAATGTTCATTCGATCCAACAATCCGCCAAAATTCAGTGTTGGATGTTGGGTGCTATTGGTGGTTAAATTATGTCCTACCCATGCCACACAACGAATGAAATACCTGCAGTCGTCTTGATTTTCGCGTGTGAGAGTGCCGCCTCAATGAATACAATCTTTTCACCTAAGCGCCGCATTTGCATTATGAGAAAAAGAGTGAATCTGAGACACAATGTTCCCGGTACCTAGTATTCACCCGCCCCTCTAACACATACATTAATTTGTAATCACTACCCGATTAGTGTATTTGCAAAGCGGCGGCAACCCACATTATGTGAAGAAGCGGAGGCACATTGCTTTTCTTTGTTGGTACCTATGTTTTCTTTGTGGTCGTCAAAACATTCGAGACGGTGTATTTCTAAAGATTCCGTAACGTTTTGCCTCTCTATCTATATAGAACATCTTTGGCTAAACCCTATTCAAGACCCCAAAGTTTATCGTGCTACTTTAAGCTCAGCCAAAGCTAATCATGGGCGAACACTGGGCGTGTCATATCTAAGTATCAAACAAGAATTTTAAAACACGAACTGATAGATCAATGCTTTTCTTTGAGACCATTTGGATATGAAAACCCAGTTGAAGATTACACACTCTCAACTATTCACCACTGTATTGATTATAACCACCGCGGTACATCATTTATCTGTAGTATTTACTTGTTTCAATCTCTCTCTTCTACGCTCCATGCGCCAAACTCCGAGCTAGAGTAATTGCACCCAATTACATGTTTTTGACGTGTCATATTTTTTTTTTGCACGTCCTGACTCAATGAAGGTTCAGCCGATGCGAAAACGTACGTTTTTAATAAAATCAATACCAATTGTATTGTTAAAGGATCGGCCCTTTAAGTATTAAAGTTTTCATCTTGATGAAGTCTCCCCAATACCCCATCTTCAAAGTTTCCGCGCGAAACTTTTCAATCCGTTTGGAATCATTTTTTTAGGAATACCCAACCCCAGTATGCTCTTAACTGAGTTTTTTATTACGTCGGTACGACGCCTATTTTATAGTTTGATTCCTAACTCTCTTCACTCTAAATTTGAGACGATTAAAATCAAAGAAAAGGTTTTTCACACCGGGGACTCGAACCAGCACGTTTTTGTCTGGCATCTTAATCTAATACTCATGCCTATACAACCGATGGGTGACAAACAACGTTTTTGCGATTCCTTGCAGCAAGAGTTTTAAGGAATAAAGCTCATATACACAACCGCTTACTAACTATATGATAAACTCGATCGTACCATGAACGTTGCCGTTGACTACGAAGTTGTTTCGTGGGTTGGTTCTGCGAACAAATAACGAAAGCGGCGAGGAGCCGACCAGGTACCTCGTGAATCAAGAAGACTTGGTATGCGGCCGATTTAATTTGAATCCGTTAATGTTATTTTATTTTTAGTATTGCAAATAAAATGGCCTTCTGCAGACTTGAGTTGCGTGGCGTTCGTGTATATGCGCTCGTCTTATAATCTAAAGAGGTCCGTGGGATCGGATTCCACTTCCTATGTACAAAGGTTTAATCTTTTATTAAGATATATGAGACGGCTGAACTGCGATTTTCTCGGTTAAATATTGGGTCATAGAGAGGCCGCACAGCTGAAAAACGTTATTTTTTAAAGACTATTGGTCACCAATGGGGGAACATGTTTGCTCATAATTTCCCAACCAAATATCCTTTATCCCTAAGATTTTCACAGGGTAAATGGGAAAAAAGTAGCTTTCTTCAGATAGAGCCTACCAATATCTTGACCACTTTCGGGTGATATCTGTAGTTCTGGGACGAGTTGGACCTTTCCAAAAAGCGTGATTGTGTGTATTAAATTAACATACAGGCGGGTCGAGATTTTTTTTTTCTTTCTTTTCTCAAAAATGTTTTTGTGTCGGCCTGTTTTGAATGGTCGGTCGGACGTAGTATTTGGGGGCAAAATTCAACAACCTTTTGAGTTTATTCCAAAATTGGAAAATCTCTAAAGTTTGTTTTGTTCCCCCTCAATAATCACATTTCCCAAAACACAATTCCCCTCCCCCGTTTTCCCCCAAGGAAAAGGAGTCTGGCGACGACACTTTTTCGGTTGGGTTACAGGAAGGAACATTTATTTTTGGTTACCTAAATTACCCGCAGTTATGCTATTCCTACTCTCAAAATCATATCATTTTTCCTGAACGAAGTAGTATCTTACATTACAATCCCAGTTTACAAACAGATGTTGTTTGAGCACCGCATTTCTAAGGAGGATCTATATTTACACGTGTTTCGCTGCTCATCTATCTCTGGCATCACTTAGAAACTACCACCTCTCCAATGTAACGA
This sequence comes from Ophioderma brevispina, assembly GCA_023653785.1. Taxonomy (NCBI): domain Eukaryota; kingdom Metazoa; phylum Echinodermata; class Ophiuroidea; order Amphilepidida; family Ophiodermatidae; genus Ophioderma; species Ophioderma brevispina. The sequence continues at coordinate 3,620 of JAMKCH010051892.1, read as the reverse complement.
AGAGGGTCGTGGCGTGCTTATTCACGGGAACCAATCAGCGGCCCGGTATTCATGTTTTATTCAATTAACGAATCATTGAACTCATCCAGCGACACACTTCGCTTCCCTATTGAGTAGCGTGTCCATGAATATGCAATCCCCTGTCTTTTAGGGCAGGAGCAACCATAGCCATAGCGTACATAAAATCCCCAATAACATTCTTCACCACAAGTAAGGTAATTTGTCAGAGCGTCATGCCTCTGCAACAGATAATTGGCGAGAGACCATTTTCATATCGCTGATTGCCCTTTGTCGCTCAAGAGATCGTTTCAGGTGTGCGTGCATGAAATCGTCGCAAGCATACCTTTATTTCTGGAGAAATATATTCCCAAAACCCTCTCTACTACATTACAAACAAAACCAAAATGAATCAAAACAACAACTTCGACATTGAAATTGGAAACATGTTTTTTTACTGGCAAAACAATCTACCCTGTTACCTATTCGAACCTGTAACCTTTTTGTAATGTAGGTTTATTGCTGTGTTTTACCTTACAGATTTTAAGATTGGTCGACAACAAACCTTATATGTCTTGTGGTTTTTTTTTTTTCAAATTTTGGAATCTTTGTACGTATAGATCAAGTTTGTTTGGGTGAACAGTTGTCCTTACACTGTGGGAGATTTGGGACCACCCTGCATCAGTGTATAAGATTATATTGAGTTTCAATGGAGAAGTCATTCGTTCTCAAGCAAAACCGAGGATACCGCGCTGCAAAATAAAAACCTTTATTTCCTGTCAAATAGTACTCAAAAACCCGAGATGCATAATCCAATGATCATGCAGTGAACAAAAGGTCTTGTAACGACAAGTATTCACCTTTACGGTGGATCATTTAAACTGATCTCTCCAACTATTATCCTGCTCTTTTGAAAATCTGAATAGACTTTGGTACCTACTTTGGCCAGCAGACATGGGTGTATCTTGACATTGTGTCTTTTGTATACCTTTAGTCCCGACGGTAGAGGGATATATGGGGTTGCAGAAAGCCCCTATTGTACCACTTCCTGTTACTTTCATTCCAATGAATTGGCATATAATCGCATCTCTCTTACGGTTTCCTAATCATTTCTTTTTTGGACAAAACGATGAAAAACACGTTTCAACACTTGGCAAAAAAGAGTTAAGTGCCATAATTTTAATGGGGGGAAAGCCAAACCTACCTGTTATTTTTGTATTACTTGATTTTTTTGCCCAGTTTTCCCTTTCCCCGACAGAGGGCCAATGTTACGGTTTTTCCCTCTGGCATAACCTATAAAACATGATGGAAACCAACATGGTCGAAATTGCATAACCGTTTACATGCGAATTTGATTTAAACAACAATATGAACGCGAATGCTGAACACATTGCAATTTTTTTCTTAATATGGCGACAATACTAATGGCATTTCATATATTATCACTAAATAGAACCAACCAAACACAACATAAACAATCTTCCCGTGATATAATATGACGATGGTGATCGTTTTAAAATTTAAAAATTGGCCCGTCGTCCACGTTCAATCGTTGATTTGATTCACTGATTACGTAACCCATATTTCTACAGGAAAAAGGAGAAACCTAAAAAAACCATATCGATCCAGATATCGAATCTAGCAAGTTTAAGAGTCAATAGTGCGATGCTTTAAACTATTGCAAGGCGATGTTTCGGTTGGTTGATAATAAGTTTCAACATACTCCACAATAGGTTTTAACATTAGGATGAAATCTTCCATACTAACAGGTATAAAGATTAAATGATTACAACTGGCATTCATTCCTTGAAGCAAAACCTGAGCCCCGCCGCTGTCAAATTTCGATACCAATCACTTCAGGCCTGCGAACCGGCTGCAAAGGATCCATACATGCACCTGGTTTCACCTGAAATATTTTCAGAAATTTTGCAAGTGATTTCATTATCCTTGGTTGTGCTGGAGGCCACGTCTTGCTAAAGTTTAATCTTTGCCCTTCCTGTGAAAGCGCCCATAGCGACGCAACACATTTATTTCGTCCTTGGGCAGGTTACCAAGTGCATTGGGACTTGGTTTAAATTATGCCATCAAGAGGCGCTAGTATAATTAGCGGGCCCTCCTCGAGAATTCCCACCAGCTGTCACGGGGCCTCTTATCGAGTTTGACGTATATTAGAGTTTCTGGTAGAAAAGTATTTCTACAAACTTTTCATAGATACAGGGGCCGGAATGTGTCCCTTATCAGTAAACTTTGTAAAAATGAACATTCAGGTTTGAATGTCAGAAATCTTTGAAGGCAATTTGTGATCAATCAGTGTGTTCGAGTTGTGTGGGAACCGTAGTATTTTTAAGATTAATCTCTATTGCATTAGAACAATATACATAGTGAAGTTAGTGTCCACTGTAAACGGGCCTCGACTTTTGCCCCCCCAACCGAATCATTGTGACATGAATCCATTCATGAGTTTGATCGTATGTATGGGTCAATTCCCACCTTCACAGGGCAACCATCCATCACTGATCAGGACCTGCTATGGATGAGTGATTACCACACACTGTGTGCATTCACAGCTTGGCGCGTATTCACGGCCTGTTTTTACACATTTTGGAGCCTTGTTAGAAATGTCGTTTCGGATTTTTTTCAGCACCGTATGTTAACCGAATTACACCACCTTATAGACAATAAGATTATCTTGGTTGTCAGCTTTCTAACGAATAATAGGTCTAACCGTTTTTCCATGGCGCTCTCTTGATTCTGCACATCAATCACTGGCGAATTTTTTGCATAGAGTTCATTATCCATACCAAAAATACCACTCTTTATAAATTAACCATTTTCGGATTTTTCTGAATGTTTCCTATCATAATAACATTCACATAATGTTTTTGATGGATAATTATTCTCATTAGAGCTTCTGCGAAGAAATCCCTTGAGCACTTTCCTCGCAGACGACGTGAATTTTCTCATGTCCTATCCGTTAAGCACAGAGTACGGGGTGACAGGTCATGGGCCTATTGAATGAACTGTGTGCACAGTGAATCGGGAAAATGGACAGTACCTGCAAGATGTCACAAACCCAATTTCCACATAGATTTTTGGTTGCACGTACCATCAAGCATCCATTATATTGTATTGGATTTTATTACAGCAACAATGTTCTTTTGGATGTTGCTAATTTGAAGATCACTGCAGATGGAGTACAAACTAATCTTTTCAACGAGAACAATTTGTTCTGATTCTTGTTGTGCAGTTCTGCGAAACTCGGTATTCCTCCAATAGTGAAATGATCCATTTCATTGAGAATTTTCAATGGCGAGCATGGCAAGTGTCCTGTAGCTGTGATTACGAAGGAATTTTTAACCAATTCTCATATCCCAATACTTATGACAGCTTGTACTTTTAACTAGTGCTCATGATGATCTGATCCAAGTGCTGGTCATGAATAAATTGCTGATGGGGTACTGTAACATTGGACAATGTGAGTCAAAAAGAATAGGACTGTGATTTGATTGTTTTTTTATCAAAACGAATTGAGCTTGATAAAAAACGTTTTACATATTCGAAACAAGCCTGTTCTTTTTCTTACCCCTTCCGCTCATTTGAAAACAAAGAACCACCTAAATTCA
>JAMKCH010051891.1:0-10233 GCA_023653785.1 Ophioderma brevispina | reverse complement strand
TCCATGACCCCCCTTGTCCCCTTTTTGTCCATGACCCCCTTGTCCCTTTTGTCAATGACCCCCTTGTCCCCTTTTTGGCCATGACACACCCTTGTCCCCGTTTGTCCATTGACCCCCTTGTACCCTTTTTGGCCATGAACCCCCTCGTTCCTTTTTGTCCAGGACCCCCGGTCCACTTTTTGTCCATGACCCCTCGTCTCCTTGTGTACCATGACCCCCTTGTCCCCGGTTTGTCATGACCCCCTTGTCCCATTTTTTGTCCATGAACCCCCTTGTCCCCTTTTGTCCATGACCCCTGTCCAATTTTTGTCCATGACCCCCCTTGTCCACCTTTTTTGTCCAGAAAACCTTGTCTCTTTTGTCATTACTTCCCCCTTTGTCCTCTTTTTGTCCATTACTCCCCCTTGTCCCCTTGTCCATACCCCCCTTGTCCCCTTTTTGGCCATGACCCCCTTGTCCCTTTTGTCCATGACACCACCCATTGTCCACTTTTTGTCAATGACCAACCTTGTCCTATTCTGGTCCAATAATTCCCTTGTCCCCTTTTGTCCATGGACCCAACCACCCCACCCCCCCCCCTTTGTACCATTTTGTCCATGACCCCCTTGTCCCCTTTTTGTCAGACCCCCTTGTCCCCTTTTTGTTTCCATGACCCCCTTTTATGTCCCTTTTGTTCCATGACCCCCTTGTACTCTTTTTGTCCATTATCCCTTGTCCTCTTTTTGTCCATTATCCCTGGTCCCCTTTTTGTCCATGACCACCCCTTGTCCCCTTTTATACATGACCACCTTGTCCCATTTTGTCAATTCAAATTTAAAATACTAAAAAATTTCCCCCTTTTTGTCCACGATCCCTTGTCCCTTTTTGTCCATGACCCACCTTGTCCCTTTTTGTCCATTACCCACCTTTTGTCCCCTTTGTCCATGACCCCACTGTCCCCTTTGTCCATGACCCCTTGTCCATGACCAACCGGTCCCCTTTTGTGTCAATGGACCCCACCTGTCCCGTTTTGTCAATGACCCCCCCCATTGTCCCCTTTTTGTCCATGACCCACATTGTCCATTTTTGCCATGACCCAACAGTGTACCTTTTTGTCCACTGACAAATTGTCCCCTTTTTGTCAATGACCCACCTTGTCCTTTTGTCCATGACCCCCTGTCCCCTTTTGTCAATGACCACCCCTGGTCCCCTTTTGTCCATGGAACCCCTTGCCCCTTTTTGTCTGACACCCTTGTCCCTTTTTGTTCCATGACCCACATTGTCCCTTTTGTCCATGACCCCCATTGTCCTTTTGTCCATGACCCACACCGTGTCCCTTTTTGTCCATGACCCCCTTTGTCATGACCCCACCTTGTCCCCTCTTGTTGTCCTGACACCCCTATGTCCCCTTTTTGTCCAAGACCCCCATTGGCCATTTTTGTACATGACCCCTTGTCCCCCTTTTTTTCATGACCCACCTTGTCCCTTTTTGTCCTGACCCCCTTTAATTGTCCCCCTTTGTGTCCTGACCCCCTTTGTCAACTTTTTGTACATGAACCCCATGTCCCTTGTCCATGACCCCCTTGTCCCCTTTTGTCATGACCCCCTTGTACCCCTTGTCCATGACCCCCCTTTTCCCATTTTGTCCAGGACCCCCGTGTCCACTTTTTTGTCCATTGACCCTTTTTGTCCATGACCCTTTGTCCATGACCCCACCTTGTACCCTTTTTGTCCATGACCCCCCTCTTGTCCCCTTTTGTCCAGATGACCCCCCTGGTCCCTTTTTTGTCCATGACCATCTTGTCCCCTTTTGGTCCATGACCCCCATTGTCCCTTGTTGTCAATGACCCCATTGTAACCCTTTTTGTCCATGACCCCCCATGTCCCTTTTTTGTCCAGGACACCCTTGTCCCTTTTTGTCCATGACCTCTTGTCCCTTTTTGTCAATGACCCTTGTCCCATTGTGTCCTGACCCCCCTTGTCCCATTTGTCCATGACCCCCCTTGTTCCCCTTTTGTCATGAACCCTGTCCCCTTTTTGTCATGACCCCCCCCCTTGTCACTTTTGTCCAGAACCCCTGTCCATGACCCCACCTTGTCCCCTTTTTGTCCATGGAACCTGGATCCAGAACCACCTTGTCCCCTTTTTGTCCTGACCCCCGTGTCCCTTTTGTCCATGGACCCCCCTTGTCACTTTTTGTCCATCGAACCCCCTTGTCCCCTTTGTCCATGACCTTGTCCCCTTTTGTTCCATGACAAACATTGTCCCTTTTTGTCTATTGACCCCCTGTCCACCTTTTGTCCAGACCCAATTGTCCCCTTTTTGTCCATGACCCCTTGTCCCCTTTTTGTCCATGACCACCCCCCTTGTCCACTGTGTCCATGACCGCAATTGTCCCCTTTTGTCCAGACCCCTTGTCCCTTTTTGTCAATGACCCCCTGGTCCCCTTTCTGTCCATGACCCCCCCTTGTCCCCTTTTTGGCCATGACCCCATTGTCCCCTTTTTTGTCATGACCCATTGTCCATGAACCCACCTTGTATCCCTGTTTTGTCATACCCCTGTCCATGGACCCCACCTTGTCTCCCTTTTGTCCATGACCCCCCCCTGTCCCATTTTTGTCCATGACCCCCCCTGTCCCTTTTTTGTCCATAAGAACCCCTTGTGACCTTTTGTCCATGCACCCCACCTTGTACCATTTTGTCCATGACCCCCACCTGTCCCTTTTTGTCATGACCCCTTTGTCCATTGACCACTTGTCCCCTTTTTGTCCATGACCCCACTTGTCCCCTGTTTGTCCAGGGACCCCCACTTGTCATTGACCCCAACTGTCCCCTTTTTGTCACGACCCCCTGTCCAGACCCCACCTTGTCCCATTTTGTCCATGACCCCTTGTCCATGACCCCACCTGTCCTCTTTTTGTCCATGGACCCCCTTTTCCATGCCCCACCTTGTCCCCTTTTTGTCCATGACCCCCCTTTTTGTCCCCTTTTTCATGACCCCCCTTGTCCCTTTTTGTCCATGACCCCCATTGTTCCCTTTGTCCAAGACCCCCATTTGTTCCCCTTTGGCCATGACCCCGTTGTCCCTTTTCTGTCCATGGACCCACATTGGTCCCCTTTTTGTCCTGACCCAACATTGTCACCTTTTTGTCCATGACCCCCTTGTACCCTTTGTGTCCCTGACCCCCCCGTGTCCACCCCCTTTTCATGGAACCCCCCTTGTCCCCTTGTGTCCAGGACCACCCCTTGTCCCCTTTGTTGTCCATGACACCCCCTTGTACCATTTTTGTACATGACCCCCCTTGTCCCCTTTTTGTTACCATGACCCCCGTGTACCCTTTTTGTCCATGACCCCCCCTTTGTCCCTTTTTGGCCATGACCCCCCTTGTCCCTTTTCTGTCATGACACCTTGTCCAGACCACACCTTGTTTTTTTTTTTTTTTTTTTTTTTTTTTCCTTTTTTGTCATGACCCCCTTTCCATGACCCCACCTTGGACCCTTTTTTGTCAATGCCCCACCTGTCCCTTTTTGTACATGACCCCCCTGTCCCCTTGTGTCCATGACCCCATGCTACCTTTTGTCCAAAGACCACACTGGTTCCCCTGTTGGTCCATGACCCCCTTTTGTCCCCCTTGTTGTCCATGACCCCCCTTGTCAACTTTTATCCATGACTCCCTGTCCATGTTTCTGTCCATGACCCCCTTGTCCCCTTTTGCCATGACCCCCTGTCCCCTTTTGTCCATGACCCCCCTTGTCCCCTTTTGTCCATGACCCCCCTGTCCCATTGTGTCCCCATGACCCTTTTTGTCCATGACCCCCTTTGTCCGGGAACCCACTTGTCCCCTTTTGTCCATTGACCCCCCTTGTCCCCTTGTGTCCATGACCACCCCTTGTCCCTTTTTGTCCATGACCATCTTGTCCCCTTTTTCCATGACCCCCATTGTCCCCTTTTTGTCCATGACCCCCTTGTCCCTTTTTGTCTGGACCCCCCCCCCTGTCCCCTTGTGTCATGACACCCATTTGTCCCCTTTTTGTACATGACCCCTGTGCCATGAACCCACCTTGTCCCATTTTTGTCCATGACCCACTTTTTTGTACATGCCCAACCTTGTACCCGGTTTGTCCATGACCCCCACTTGTACCTTTTGGCCATGACCCCCCTTGTCCCCTTTTTACCATGACCCCTGTCCCTCCTTTTGTCCATATGACCACCTTGTCCCCTTTGTCCCTGACCAACATTGTCCCTTTTGTCTATGACCCCCGTTTGTCCCCTTTTTGTCCTGAACCTTGTCCCCTTTTTGTCCATTGAACCCACCTTGTCCCCCTTTTTGTCCTGACACCACCTTGTCCCCTTTTTGCCATGACCCTTGTCCATGACCCACCTTGTCCCCTTTTTGCCATGACCCCCACTTGTCCCCTTTTTGTCCATGACCCCCCTGTGTCCATGACCCCACCTTGTCCCCTTTGTGTCCAGACCCCTGTCCATGACCCCCACCTTGCCACTGTTTGTCCATGGACCCCTTGTCCATTGACCCACCTTGTCCTCGTTTTGTCCATGACCCCCTTTCCTGAACCCACCTTGTCCCCTTTTTGTCCATGACCACCCTTGTCCATTGTCCATTGACACCCCCTTGTCACTTTTTGTCCATGCCCCAATTTGGTCCCTTTTTGTCCAAGACCCCCCTGTCCCCTTATTTGTCCATGACCCCGTGTCCCCCTTTTGTCTGACCCACCTTGTCCACCTTTTGTCCTGACCCCCTTGTCCCCTTTTGTCCAGACCCCCTTGTCCCTTTTGTCAATGACCCCCCCTTGTCTCCTTTTGTCCATGAACCCCCTGTGTCCCTGTTTGTCCATGACCCCCCTTGTCCCATTTGTCCATGACCCACTTGTACCTTTTTTCCATGACCCCTTTGTCCCCTTTTGTCAATGACCCCCTGGTCACCTTTTTGTCCATGACCCCCCTTGTCCACTTTTTGTCCCATTGACCCCTTTTTGTCCATGACCCCTTTGCTCAGGACCCACCTGTCCCCTTTTTGTCCATGACCCCCTCTTGTCCCATTTTTGTCCCTGGACCCCCATTGTCCCCTTTTTGTCCATGACATCTTGTCCCCTTTTTTGTCCATGACCCCCGTGTCCCATTTGGTCCATGACCCCCTTGTCCCCTTTTTTGTCCCGGACCCACTGTCCCACTTTTGCCATGACCCCCCTTGTCCCCTTTTGTCCATGACCCTTGTCCCTTTTTGTCCTGACCCCTGCCACTTTTTGTCCGTGACCCCCTTGTCCCTTTTGTCCATGACCACCATTGGCCCTTTTTGTCACATGACCCCCCTTGGCAACTTTTGTCCATACCCCCATGTCCCCTTTTGTCCATGACCAAGATTGTCCATGCACCCCACCTATTTGACCCTATTTTGTCCATGACCCCTTTGTCCATGACCCACCTTGTCCCGTGTTGTCACATGGACCCCCTTGTACCATTTTTGTCCATGCCCCCCTTGTCCTTTTTCCATGACGCACTTGTCCCCTTTTGTCCATGAAACCTTGTCCCCCTTGTTGTCCATGACCCCCCTTAGTCCCCTTTTTGTCCATGACCCCCTTGTTCCCCTTTTTGTCCATGACCCCTTGTCCACTTTTTGTACAATGACCCCTTGTCCCTTTTTGTCCATTACCCCATTGTCCACTTTTTGTCCATGACACAACATTGTCCTTTTTGTCTATTGACCAACTTGTCCCCTTTTGGTCCCTGACCATTGTCCCCTTTTGTCCATGACCACACCTTGTCCCTTTTGTCAATGACCCAAACTGTCCCCTTCCTTTTTGTCCATGACCCCTTTGTCCATGACCCCACCTGTCCCCTTTTTGTCCATGACCCCACTGTCCACTTTTGTCCATGACCCCTGTCATGACCCGCCACCTGTCCCCTTTTGTCCACGATTCCCCCCTTGTTCTACATGACCCCACGGTCCCCTTCTTATTTTGTCCATGACCCCTGGTCCATGTACCCCAACTGTCCTCTTTTTGTCCATGACCCCCTTTTCATTGACCCCACCTTGTCCCCTTTTTGTCCATGACACCGTGTTCCCTTTTGGCCATGACCCCCCCTTGTCCCCTTTTTGTCATGACCCCCACTTGTCCCCTTTTTTCCAAGAAACCCCTTGTCCCCTTTTTGTCATGACCCTTGTCCCCCTTTTTGTCCACCATGACCCACCTTGTCCCTTTTTGTCCAGACCCCCTTGTCCGGTCCCTTTTTTGTCCGGACCCCCGTGTCCCCGATTTGTCCATGACCCCCCTTTGCCCCTTTTGTCCATGACCCCCTCTCTGTCCCACTATTGTTCATGACCCCACTTGTCCCCTTTTGGTCCATGACCCCTTGTCCCCCTTTTTGTCCATGACCACCCCTTTGTCACCTTTTGTCCATGACCCTTTGTCCCATTTTTGTCCCTGACCCCCTTTGTCCTTTTTGTCCTGACCCCCTTGTCCACTTTTTGTCCATGACCACTTTTTGTCCAGGACCACCTTTGTCCATGACCCACTTGTCCCCTTTTGTACATGGACCCCCCTCTTGTCCCCTTTTGTCCATGACACACATTGCTTGTACCCTTTTTGTCAATGACATCTTGTCCCTTTTTGTCCATGACCCCCATTGTACCCTTTTTGTCCATGACCCCCTTGTCCCCTTTTTGTCCATGACCCCCCTGTCCACTTTGTCCATGACCCCCATTGTCACGTTTTGTCCATGACCACCTTGTCCCCTTTTTGTCAATGACCCCTTGTCCCCTTTTTATACAATGACCACCGTTCTTCCTTGTCCCCTTTTTGTGTTTTTTCCCCACAGACCCCCATTGTCCCCTTGTGTCCATGACCCCCTGGTACCTTTGTCACATGACCCCTTGGTTAAATGACCACACTTGTCACCTTTTGTCGCATGACCCTGCGTCCTTTTTTGTCCAGACACCTTGTCCCCTTTTTGTCCATGACCCCTGTCCCCTTTTTGGTCCATGACCCCCTTGTCCCCTTTGTCCCATGACACCCCTTGTCCCCTTTTGTCCATGACCCCCATGTCCCTTTTTGTCCATGACCTTTTCCATGGCCCCACCTTGTCCCACCTTTTTGTCCATGACCCCCTTGTCCCCTTTTTGTCCATGACCCCCCTTGTACACCTTTTTGTCCATGACCCCCCTTGTACCATTTTTGTCCAGACCCCTGTCCCTTTTGTCCATGACCAACATTGTCCTTTGTGTCTATGACCCCTTGTCCCCTTTTTAATCCATGACCCTGGATCACCTTTTTGCCATGACCCCACCGTCCCCCTTTTGTCCTGACAACACCCTTGTCCCCTTTTTGTCCATGACCCCTTTGGTCCATGACCCCACCTTGTCACTATTTTGTCCATGACCCCAATTGACCCCTTTTTGTCCTGACCCCCTTGTGTCCATGACCCACTTGTCCCCGTTTTTTGTCACGACCCCTTGTCATGACCCACACTTGTCCACTTTTGTCAATGACCATTGATCCATGGACCCCACCTGTCCCTTTGACATGACCCCCTTGTCTGACCCCATCTTGTCCCTTTTTGTCATGACCACCTTGTCCCTTTTGTCCATGACCCCCCCCTTGTCCACTTTTTGTCCATGACACCCATTGTCCATTTTTTTACAAGACCCCCTTGTCACCTTTTGTCAATGAACCCCCTTGTCCCCTTTTTGTCCATAGACAAATGTCCCTTTTTGTCCATGACCCCCCTCCTTGTCCCTTTTTGGCCATGACCCCTTGTCCCCTTTTGCCATGACCGCTTGTCCCCTTTTGTCCATGACCCCCTTGTCCCCTTTTTGTCAATGGACACCTTATGTCCCCTTTTTGTCCATGACCCCCTTGTACCTTTTGTCCATGACCCAAATTGTTATCCCCTTTGGTTCCTGACCACCTTGTCCATGACCCCACTCTGGTCCCCTTTTTTGTCCAATGACCACCTTTGTCCATTGACCCCACCTTGTCCCCTTTTTGTCCATGACCCCCTTGTTCACTTTTTGTCCATGACCCCCCCTTGTCCCCTGTGTCCATGACCCCCCTTGTCCCCTTTTTGTCCATGCCCCCACCTTGTCCCCTTTTTGTCCATGACCACACATTGTACCCTTTTTGTCCATGACCCAGTTGTCCATGACCCCACCTTGTCCCTTGTGTTCCATGACCCCACGTGTACCCTTTTTTTTGCCAATGACCCCTTGTCCATGACCCCACTTGTCCCCTTTTTGTACACACCCCCTTGTCCATGACCCACACCTTGTCCCTTTTTGTCCATGACCCTTGTCCATGACCCCACAGTGTCCCTTTTGTCCATGACCCCCTTTTCCATGACCCACCTTGTCCTTTTTGTCCCTGACCCCCCTTTGTCCCCTTTGTCCATGACTCCCCCTTTCCCCTTTGTTTGTCAAATTGACCCCCCCTTTCCCCTTGTTGTCCAAGACCCCCCTTGTCCCCTTTTTAATCCATCACTTCATTGATCCCCTTGTTTGTCCATAACCCACTTGTCCCCTTTTGTCCATGACCCCCCTTGGTCCCCGTTTTGTCCATGACCCCCTTGTCCCCTTTTTACCATGACCCCCTTGTCCCTTTTGGTCCATGACCCCCCGTGTCCACTTTGTGTCCATGACCCCTTTTGTCATGACCCTTTGTCCATGACCCAACCTTGTCCCTAATTTGTCCATGACCCCCCTCTTTGTCCCCTTTTGTCCATGGACCCCACTTGTCCCCTTTTTTGTCCATGACCATCTTGTCCCCTTTTTGACCATTGACCACCCATTGTTCCCCTTTTTGTCCATGACCCCCCTTGTCCACTTTTGTCCATGACCCCCTTGTCCCTTTTCGTCCATGACCCAACTTTGTACACTTTTTGTCCATGACCCCTTGTCCCCTTTTTGTCCATGACACCTTGTCCCTTTTGGTCCAGGGACCCCCATGTCCCTTTTTGTCCATGACCCACCTTGTCCCTTTTGTCCATGACCCACCTTGTCCCCTTTTTGTCCATGACCCCATGGTCCCCTTTTTGTCCATGACCCCCCCTGTCCATGACCCCAAACCTTGTCCCATTTTTGTCCATGACACCTTTGTCCAGACCCACCTTGTCCCTTTTTGTCCAGACCCCCACTTTGTCCCCTTTGTCATGACCCTGGTCCCCTTTGTCCATGAACCCTTGTCCCTTTGTGTCCTGACCCCACTTTGTCCCCTTTTGTCCATGACCCCCCTTGTCCCCTTTTTTGTCATGACCCCCCTTGTTCCCCCCTTTTGTCCTGGTAGCCGTGGGCCCCCCTTTTCCCCCTTGTGTCCATGACCCCCTTGGTCCCTTGTCCCCTTTTGTCCATGCCCCCCTTGTCCCCTTTTGTTCCATGACCCCCCCCCCTTGTCCCCTTTTGTCCATGACCCCCTTGGTCCCCCGTTTTGTCCATGACCCCCCTTGTCCCCCTTTTTTGTCCATGACCCCCGCTTGTCCCCCTTTTTTCCATGACCCCCCTTGTCCCCTTTTGTCCAGGACCCCCCTTGTCCCCTTTTTCCAATAACCTCCCCTTGTCCCCTTTTGGTCCATGACCCCCCTTGTCCCCTTTTGTCCATGACCCCCCTTGTCCCCCTTTTAGTCCATGGACCCCCCTTGTCCCCCTTTGGTTCCATGACCCCCCTTGTCCCCTTTTTGTCCATGACCCCCCTTGTCCCCCTTTTGTCCAGGACCCCCTTGTCCCCTTGCCCCTTTTGTCCATGGACCCCCTTGTCCCCTTTTGTCCCCCATGACCCCCCTTGTCCCCTTTTGTCCATGACCCCCCTTGTCCCCTTTTGTCCATGACCCCCCCCCTTGTCCCCCCGTTTTGTCCTACCCCCTTGTCCCCTTTTTCCATGACCCCCCTTGTCCCCCTTTTGTCATGACCCCCTTTGTCCCCTTTTGTCCATGACCCCCCCCCCTTGTTCCCCTTTTGTCCATAACCACACTGTCCCCGCTTGTCCATGACCCCCTTGGTCCCCCTTTTTCCCATACCCCCTTGTCCCCCCCCTTTTTTGTCCATGACCCCCCTTGTCCCCTTTTGCCTCCATGACCCCCCTTGTCCCCCCCCTTGTTGTCCATGACCCCACCCGTGTCCTCCCCCTTTTGTCCATGAACCCCCTTGTACACCCTTTTGTCCATGAACCCCCTTGTCCGCCTTTTTAATCCATGACCCCCCTTGTCCCCTTTTGTCCATCACCAACCCCTTGTCCCCTTTGTCCCATGAA
>JAMKCH010051890.1:0-10367 GCA_023653785.1 Ophioderma brevispina | reverse complement strand
TGTCATACCTTGGACAGGATCATCCGGTGTTGAAACAGTTTTCACCGCTCTTTGTGGTCGGTCCACAACGTCAGGGCCTTGAAAAGTATCCCGGATAATTTGATAGTCAGAAAGTACACCATAAACTCTGGCCCCATACGTACGCTCAAAATATTTTCCATATTTCATGGCCAATTCTTCCATTGCTTCATTGAAGCAGACCTCATACCTTGCCGACATAATTGCCAATGTCGGTAAGCCTCCGATGATTGGCCAATCTCCATGGTCCAGGTGGGAGATTTTTTGGTCGACGTGCCCAGTGAAAAGTGCTAAAATTGTAAACAGCCCAAGAAGAATCGCAGAAATGGTTTTAAACCAATCATACGCCGAGTGCTCCATTTTCTGCTGTGATCCTTAATACAGCACTTTGCAGACGATAGATTGTAGTCGCGTGAATGAAGCACCTGGGTAAGATTAAAGGCGCTTTGAGTTGCATATCCCCGTGCACAACCAGGCGGCAATAGTATATATGACCTTGTAGAGCTGGTATGGAAAGCCTGGGAGAATATAACTAATATTTCGAACTCTCAACCAAAATTAAGAACCTTACTGTAAATTAAAAACTACATTAATTCATTGTGAAAAATATTTACTTGCTTTACACGTTCACAACGATTATCTTTTTCTAAACTTCGTATAAGTGCTCATAAACTTTTAATTGAAGCTGGTCGTTACACTTAGCACGTATACAGCCTAATGATAGAATATGTAAAACAATGTAATTTAAATGAAGTGAAGACGAGTTGCACTTTATTTGCATTGTCAAATGTATGTTAATCTTAGAATCATAAGTTAATGTCTGAACTAATGATATACAGACTACTTAATTTCCAATAATGGGTGCTAATGACACTGAATTCTAAAAGTGGTGCTCAAAAGACATGAGGAGATTTCCAGAAGAAGCGCCCCCCAATTTTTGTCAACCCCGGTTTTTACATATTTGGAATGCTACCATTATATATTAGATCCACACCTGAGTGAATAAGCCGAATACGCCGTTTATATGTAATAAGATGGTGATTATGTATTGATTAGTTTTCTGTCGTGCACGACAGAAGTCAAAGCATGGTTTCTATGGGGTACGATTACGATAGCAGGCAAGTTTCAAAACAAGGTTTGCGGTTTCTTTTGCACCTGTTTGTCCAATAAACCTTCGAAATGTTCTCGGTAGGGGGGTCTACAACCGATCCAGTGAAATTTCAGAGGAAATTCTATCCTAAAAAAATCATCCTCCTGTCACTTTAACTTGGTTAATTTAGCATTAAGGAAAACGTTCTGGTAAAAATAAAAGTAATTAACTTGTATATAATAAAAACTTATACTTTTATCTTTGTAAAACATTTTTTTATATTTCTTTAAATAGTTTAGCTACATTATTTTTGTACATTACATTTTGTTCGTGTTTTGACTACTACCAATTGCTAATGTGGTAATTGTTCAATAAATATGACCATTTTGTCATGCTAAACTGTAAACTGTATAAATGTGAATATTACCGAGGGTAACCGTGTCGTAAATTCAAGTTTTCTCGGGGGTAATCTATGGTTCGTGCTATCGGCAAAAACAATACTTGTATAATCTTGTAGGGGAATTTCCACATAGAACACATATTATTGCAATTTGTTAAAATTCGTATTGCGTAATATTAATTGAAATAATTAGCTTATACTAGAATTCCATCTCCGCATCAAATGTAAAAATTACGGGTAAAATTGCCCGCGTGGTAGTGATTAAGTGTCATTTCCTTGCTATTGACATTGGAAGAAGAGACAAGATTGCAATTCAAAATCGTTTATGCATATTGTGCAGCATGAATAAAATTCAAGATGAACATCCACTCTTCTCACTAGAATGGCCTTTTGGGTCATTCTTCGGGATGTCACACGTGACCGAACTTATTTGCCTTCCAATGACAAAACAACCAATTAGCCGAAGTGGAAAACAATATTTTTGATTAGGTTTGGACAGAATATCACCCAAAATAAGGTTTCCACTTTCCACTAGATTATTTTGTTTGCTCATGGGAGGCAAATAAAAATTGGTCCAGTGTTGTGAATCACGGAATGGCCCCTATGAGAATTAAGACATAAATATAATTATCCAAAAACTCTTGCAATCATGATTGAAACCCATCCAAAATATATTAATGGTCATCCAAAAAAAATAGTGGCGGTAATACCCGTAGTTTGCCAAAACTAGGAGTTTTCTATAAAACTCCTGAATTTGAGTATGCAAAAACTAGGTTTTTTTTTTTTTTTTAAAAGGGTTTTTTAGGTTTGGTTTTTTTTCAAAAACAATATTTTTGACAAGCAGCTTCTGGGACAAACTCAGTAGCCTACTTCCGCCGGACATGTTGTTTAAGAATAGGCTTAGCTGTTCTTTTAGGTCTGCGAGTAAACTTATACGTTAACTATAAATCATAAAAGGCCTGCCATTTTATTATAAAGTGCTAGTCATCTTTTAGGTTTTATACTGATTGCAGAATCATCATGAACTGGTTATTTTGGTTGATGAATACTACCTTTTATCAAACAGTAAGCATTGAGCACTAACTGTAAGTTTACTAAAACGGGGATCTGGAATGTCTCGTAAATATGAGTATATTAATTGTCTAATATAAACACTTTTGAAACAACGATAAGTTTAAAGGTTTTGATTGGTGGAAAGACCTTAGAGCATAAATTACAATATGTATATTTTTTTTTAAACGAAATTCTCTGTTTGTTATGCACTGAATTTGGCCGTTAAGGCGAAACTCTGTGTTCCCTTAAGTGTCCATATTTGTGTTATTCCGTCAAAGGATAAAATATCATTTATGCAAATGAAGTGGAATAACAAAGGATATGAAATTATTATTTAAATAATTAAAAAATTTTAGGTTTTTTCTTTTTTTAAATTAATTAAAATTTCACCCTTAAGTTAACATTTAGGATGATTATTATTTTTATATATTTATTATGATTATGATTAATAAGCTTATGTGTGTGTTAGGGCGGGAAATTTTTCGTCTTTCTATGCACTAATGAATAGATATCAAAGATATCCACTCGATAACAAAGGATATTGAATATTAATAATTCTAAATAATAATAAGAGCATTATTGCCTGAATGAATAATTCAAATTGCCCCCTAAGTTGTCATTCTAGGGAAATGATTATATATATATATAATATTATTATTATTATTTTTATTATATATTATTATTATTATTATTATTATTATTACAGTCCATGGCCTTTCTTTTCTACAAACTATTATTGTTTTTCTCGAAGAACTTTCGGGCACACAATTCCTCATATTCTGAAAAAACTAGTGCTAGAATTAAATGAGTAGCTGCCACGTCTGAATTTGCCCTTGGTCAAATAGGCCGGAAATAGGCCAGAAGGGATCCAAAATTAAGAAATAGAATAACAAAAGTCACCACTGCGGGCCCATAACAAGGGTCATTGAATAAACGCGGTATAATTTGGTATCTAGAGGCCCTGCAGGTTATTAATGGCCCCATAGTTATTTTTGCCTACATGACATTAAGAAGGGCCTAGTCGTGCGCATGCGGTATAATGGTATCAGGCATTAAGAGGGCCCGAAAATTAATAAAATACAGCGTGATAGCATTAGTCCTGTTTTGAAAATTGCAAATCTACCATTTTGTTTCCTTCTCTCTCCCTCCTGTTTTTCTCTCCCCCCTCTGCTCTCTGTTCTACTTCCTTTTTTCTTTTCTCGCCCTTCTCTTTTTAGAAATTTCTGGGCCCCTACCTTCGGGGCCTGTGGACTTAACCTGTCCCTGTGGTTAGCACGCCCACGAATAATTTGACAGCATGTTTATGGCTTAATAACTGCCGCAATCGAAGTCTAGACTAGGTGAGTATGGGTAGCACACTGCGAATTGAGAAAACAGAGGAGTTACATAGCCAATGTTGTCTGTACCATATCAAGAAGTTACCAGTATGATTGGCCATACGAGCATACTGCCCGAATTCTCCGAGAAATTTATTTCACCCTATAATAGATTCAAATTAAGTGAGACTTCTTGCATATTCCACGACGGAGTGGTGTTGAGCACGGTGAAAGCTGTGGAAACTATTGGGATGGTTGACATCCAATTGCAGTAGGCCATTCTTCTTAAGATAATTTGCAGGAGTGAATTCCTCTTGTGCTTGATTTCTATGCAATGTCGATAATATTATGGTGTTTGATGTTTGCCACGTTCTTGCCTTCCTGGTGCAGCTTTCCTATTTTTTACTCTGGTATTTGTCAGAACCATATCTCCCCTACAAATTTCAAAAATCACTTCAAACCTATAAATTCCCTCATATTATCCTATAGATTCATACGGTGCGATGGCCTGGGCGATCTAACAATGCCGGCTTGGATTCCCTGTTTTATTAGAAAAGGGTATTTAGACAAGTACAAATTCCATGTGGCTGGGCATCACACTAACCCATTATTTCATCTTGAATAGGAGGAAAATTAGTTCATTGGTAGAACAACGTACGGTCACCTTCGGGCCTAGTTTTATCGTTTTTAAGATAAGCACTCCTGATATATCTCCCTCTGTGAAGGTGATTTAAGTGGGAAAATTCACCTTATTGCGAGTATCTCTTTGTCTAGATTAGTGTGTCTGAGGTCTCTGGCTTTTGGACCAGACTTTGGCGAGTTAAACCTCGTTTTGTGAGCGCTCAACGATTCCACTTCCCTCAGAGCATATTGCCTGGAGTTGCTTGTAGCTCCATCTGTCTGAATGCCTTTGAGCTTCTGCGACCAATGACATAGCTTCTCTCTGAGTGCAATTTTGGCTCTGTTATCGTATCGGTTATAGAGCCTTTCCCTCTTTGAATTCCCCAAGGATGCCCAGGCATTTGTTGACGGATGTCTCAGAAACCCTTGCTTCTACTTCTATTAATTGGAACAGTAGTATGTAGAAACCATCCTCTCTTTCACACAGTCCAGGGCCACTAGATCTTTAGTATTTTGGCACTTCTTTCTTGTATAATGCATGGGTAGGTTCTCGCCAATAGGGACCGTCACTCTATGATATGATCACCGTCTTTGTTTTGGTAGAAAAGAATGTGATATCTGGGTCTCTTCGCTGTTTCAGTGATTTCTGGATGGAACTTATTATGTGTTGTTGTTCCTCATCCATCAGAATACCAGTTCATTGCCTTCTTCATAAATGTTGGTTTCTCTGTGCTAAGGCATTGATAGAGGATTTCCGATCGTTTGTACCATCAACTGTGCAATAGGCTATTGTAGAGATGGAGTTTCGAATTCTCAGGTCGATGGTTTTTCCTGATTTGCCTCTACGACGTAACGGTGCCAGACCTGTAGAGGATTGCTTTCATGTTTTGGGTCAATGGCGCCAGTTGTTATCTTTCCGCTTTGTAATGGACGTAGCTACAACCATTAAAGAGTGGAACATGGAATCACTGACGATGATGACATACTTGGCAGAGTCCAAGATTGGACTTGCCCCACAGCTTCAGAATAGCAGGGGATGGAAGTTGATTATGTTTGATGTGGAAAAGACAGCAAGCTCTGGCGTCCAGACATACAAAGTTTCTTCCAGAAGGTGTTGACCTTCCTGACCAGATCTCCCAGTTCACAGTAACCAACCACTGGCCCTTGTTTTCGACAGTCCGTAAGGTAGAAGAACTCAAATGGTCTTCCTCATCTACATCTTTTATTAGTCCGGTGAGGCATTTCCTTGTTCTTATCGACTCATGTCTTTTGATCAGCTTTTGGTTCTTTTGTACCCAAGACCGGGTCATCCGTCGACATCTAGCCATTATCATTTATAATGAGATGCATTGTTCTTTTCTGTTTTAATTTTTTATACAAAATAAAAAAAAATTACCATTCCATGTGGCTTTCGTCTTTTACCTTCCATGTATTTTCTGTAGAGTGTCTGTGTACTTGTTCCATCTTTAAGATACTTGTGTTTTAGATGGTCTTGTTACTTGCATACTTTGACTGATGTTTTGTTAGCCTTTTCAGTGTCTGGCCATAGTTTTCCTGTTCCTGTACAGAGCGCTGGTGGGAATGCATCTGCTTATCCTGCCCATTGCTTCCATTGCGTTCAGGTATTTGGTGTCAAGTAAGCTTCATACTTTCGACCGTATGGAATGGAAGGTAAGATGGTGGACCTCCCACGTTCATTTGGGTACAATACATTATTGTATAATTCATAGCTTTATAGGCCCACATCAGTTTGACTTGAAATTGGTGTTTGAAGCATTTCTGTCAACTTTGTGCATACCATGTCTCTGATGCCATTGTCCTTCAGTCGTTATAGACAGCTTCGAGAGGAACCCGCATGGTTGACTGTGGATATAACAATCTGCTGTCCTTCTATTGTCTAAGGCCGGATCGTAAATGCCACATATTGCGGTTTGTGTCCTTGTCGCTTTTGTTCTGCGTTGTGGACAAACCTCTGCATGGCATGAGACTTGCATTTGCTGGTGGGCTTTCATGGTCCGTGTCCACTTGAGGAAGTTGTTCACTGTAATTTCCTAGTTCTTGGCATCCTTCTGGACTCCTAGCTACGAGGGTCAGGTCGTATGAGTATTCTTGGAGATGTATGAGGTCAGATTACCATGCAGTACCCGAGGTGTTTGGACTGGCTAGGAGATCAAGACACAGATTGAAGGCGGCCAGAAACAGGATGCAGGAGAGTGGAGGCAGCACTGGAAGACTCTATCATGACACTGACTCCAGTCAGTTGTCCATTCAGTCGTTTTGACACATATGAAAAAGCACATCAATTAGTATTTAAATATGATATTCCTTATGGGGTCTGGAACTGTTACCACTCTAAAGCAAACTGTACGAGGTTGTGTGGTACAGTACCGTATGCATTTTGCAGGTCCAGCCATGTTGTAACAATTGGTTTACCATTCTATTTTGGCATCTTGGAGCATATCAGTTAGTTGCTTCTGTGTGTTCCACACATCCTGATATTTGTCCATGAAACCCTTCTGAATGGATTGGTCGATATAGTTGTTTTCTGTCAGGTAGTTGTTGAGCGAGAATACCCATTCCAAGGTTACCACTAGAATTATTCAGTGTGATGGGCCTGAAGCAGGAGGGATCACTAGTGTTCTCCTCTTTGGATATAAGGATTGTTTCTCCCGTTCTCCATCCAGCTCACAGGTATTGCGGCTGTTCTCATATATTGCAAATAACTTCATGTAGTAGCCGGATTGATCTAGGGCATTTCTTCCACACTAGTACGGTGCTTCGTGGCTGCAGACTTAAGTTTCCCTGGCGTGTGGACTTGTGTCATTTTGAGTGCATTTAATGCAGTAGGCGTCTTCTTCTTCTAGGTAGCATCTCCAATGCCATTTCTTTGTTGGCTGAAGGGAGGACATCATATACTGCGCTGGAGTTATTGTCTTCAAGCTCATCAACAAGAGTGTTGAACCTGTTATGTACTGCTACAGTATACTGCTCACAAAGCTTTGTATCATCCACTACCTTCCTCCAGTCAATTGTTTTCATGGGATATCTGGGAGGGGGTATAACCGCCGCCATCATAAAATTTAAAGGATAAAATCATGTCCGTGAAATACCCAAATCCATTAATTTCCGTTTGTGCTCTCAAATTATTACTCAATCTACTCCTAACAATTGCCAATTTTAGTACATGTAATAATGCCTTCCGGCGGCCATCTTGGACACTAAAAGGTTTAAGTCCACTTCAGAAAGGTAAAACTTCATTCGTTTAGTCCGGATGATTCCTATCTATAATGAATTACAAAGGCAGTTTTTCATAAAACAATGGCCGTCATTTTGAAATAGGCAGTACATGCTAATGTGTAACTTTTCGCGGCGGAAACTATCCTAGTCAGGGGGGACACCCCCTTCAAGGTGATGTATTGGAAATTTAATCACCAGGTGGTGCCAACAAACTCGAAATTGGCTATAGACGGTACTGTTTATATGTACAATCCTGGGACTCGACTATGGCAACTCAAATCCACCATGGCCATGCAGCAAAAAGTTTCGGGGAAACAAGGACGAGTCCTTAAAAGGACAACCTTCTGCTTTTGATAGCACGATTTTAGTTTAAAATGTTGTATTACCATAGCTATAAATAAGTACATAGTAAAATGCAGGAATTATATGGTAATGAATACGTGCTAGGATCAATCATAATGATCAACCTTTAAGGTGAAGCAACCAAATGCCAGCCCCCCCATTTCAGTTTCATGTTACTCTTTATAGTACATCTGGTATTATTTTGAAGGAGACATCACACCAAGCTAGCAGTTTAATCATGATTGCCTTTTCAAATGGAATTTTTGGTCCAATGCAAAGACCGAATCACGCTGTGTGTGTAATATCTGTCATACATTGCGGTACAAAAGTTGTGCCTGTTAACGACACATGAAATATTAGTCTGCATAATGATTAGTTGCTATGCTATCCGTGTTAATAAATACCATAGAATCAATGTCATTGTTACCACAATGGTATATATAACATTTGGAGTATTATTTTTTGGATATAATTGGCTATAGACGTCATTCTACAGCAGAAATTTGTCCAAGCAAAATGTGCAATCTGACCCAACCAATCAGAAAAAATGATACATATGCTACCATACAAAGCTTGGTGAAGAATAGTCTCATATAAGACCCCAGTATAGTGCTATGTACTAACTGACCAGTGCAAGTAGCTAGGGTATATTACTCACTGGCCATGGTCATGAACATATGAGCCTCCTACCACTTCAAGAATGGTATCCGTTACAGCCCCTGACCAGTGTAAACAAGGCGTGTGCTGCACACACAATTAAGAACCGTGTACCACTGCATTGGGATTTGGTCAATTCAGGATTAATCTACTTGGCAGAAGAAAAAAATGTAAATGGTATGTTACAACCCAGTTCCCGGCAATGAAAATAGATCCAGGCTCAAAACAGTTATTTGCTAGTTCCGAGTTCGTATTTCCTATTCGATCAACTGGGTTATCGGAGCCTCAAGTACACAGCGACACCAAGCGGCCAAAAACGGTTCGATCTGCAGAGGGAGGTCATCTGAATTTGACCAGTATATGCTTTCGCGCAGTGTGTCATTGGTAGAACTTAATTCACTCGTATTCATAATATTATGTTATAGTTGTACAAAACTGGATATTTTAAACCTTCCACATTACAAGGAACAAGTATAAGCTTCAATGACTGACTATATTATTAAACGACAAGAAAAAATGCAGTATTTTAAAATTTCGGCGTCCACGTGGACCATATTTTACAACTGTCCTTTTTTTGAGGTCATACCTTGAACAGGGTCATCCGGTTGTTGAAACAGTTTTCACCGCTCTTTGTGGTCGGTCCACAACGTCAGGGCCTTGAAAAACATTCCCGGATAATTTGATAGTCAGAAAGTACCACATCAACTTACTGCCCGTACGTACGCTAGACAATTTCTCCATATCTCAGGGCAATTCTTCCATTGCTCATGAAGGAGACCCCCATGCCTTGCCGACATAAGTGCCCACTGTCGGTAAGCCTCCGACGATTGGCCAACCACGGTCCAGGTGGGAGATTTTTGGTCGACTTGCACAAATGAAAGCGCTAAGACAGTAAACAGCCAAGGAAGAATCGAACAAATGGTTTTAAACCAATCATACGCCGAGTGCTCATTCTTTGTTGATTCTTAATCATCAAATTGCAGATACAGAACTTTATAGGCCTGTAGTTGTGAAGGAAGCCAACCTGGGGAAGGATTAAGGTCGGCTTTGAGTGTGGCAAAACACTTTTTATGAGATTTTAACCGATAATAATGATCTGGATCCATGTGGCCGGGGAGCTCTGGTCCTGGAGCATAAAATAATCTGGGAGAAATATGGCTAAGTCAAATTTGAATGCACATGCTCATGCTCATGGAGCAGTATTTAACAGAATGCTTTCGCCGCCTAATCCTGGCGCATGGTGCATTCAAATATGATTCAAGAACTATTCTGATTATGCTCCTGGAGCATACAGGAGCATAGTCAATATGTCCTGGGGATAGTTCCAGATTATTTATGCTCCAGGACCATTTAAAGAGATTCAAAAATATGTTTTTTTTGTGTAATAATGAAAAAACAGTCACTAGAACTAAAGATAGTAACCTAAAAATGCACAATTCCGAAATTTGAGATGGAATCGGATTTTTCGTTTTGACGAAGTAAACAAAAATATGTGTAGTAATTACGTCCCTTAGGATACTGTGGTAACAAAAATTCCGGGCCGGAATTTTATAACATAGTTGCCGATTTTCTATATGAAGGAATTCGATTTAAGCTTAGCCATTTCACACAGGGATTTAGTATAGGGACAAGC
>JAMKCH010051888.1:0-23381 GCA_023653785.1 Ophioderma brevispina | reverse complement strand
TGTGATAACATCTGAAATTGTTCAAACGGCATTAGCAGTATGGGTTGACTTCAGAACTCAGCCACGATTGCTTGCAGGTTTCACTAGGTTCTTCTAGGTTTGAACAGGTTCCCATTTGTTTCCAAACAATTAAACACGGTTACACCGCCACGAACCGCAAGTCACTGGTAGTTTGAGTTTGAGTCCGCCCCTTACCTTTTTAGTTGTATTTTGTTATCGATCGAATTAGAGCATCAGCCCAGTAGGTTTTGGTTAGACGAACGAGATACCAATATCGGAACACGGGAAAATTCAGAGAAAATTAAATCTTTTGAAAATATGAAGTCTGCCGGAGACCTGTGTGTGTGCGTGTAGCCCCAGTAGAGGGGTAAAGTTACAGGGTCAAATGTTTTGAACTGCTCTAAATCTAATATAAGATAGCTCAAATTATTCCTTAGTAAGCAGGAGTAAAAAGTCAATTGGGTTCACACTCGTGTGGTGCTTCCTTCCAGATATTTGGGAAAATAGGCAAAGGTCATTTGTTATTCAAGAAAGGTTCAACCGTTGCAATACCCAGATTTGTTTTGTAAAAATCATTGTTTTTAAATGTTTTAATGTACTGAAATCCACTATGAAATGCTTTTGCACTTCGGCATCTCCTTGTTGTTATAACGGAAGGTACAACAGTCCCCTGTAGGACCCTATGGGGACGGGGACATTATACCCCTCCCTCTGAAAGGGAACCAACCCTATTCAAAATAAAAAGCAGATTTTGAATCGATCATTTAATATGTTTTTTTAATATTTTTTTACAAAGAAATCTTGGTAGTACATTGTTGACTTTCTTGAATAAAAAAACAAAAAAAAAAAAAAAGAAAACAAATGACTTTAGCCTAGTTTCCCAAATATATTGGAAAGGAACAACCACACACATGTGACGCCATTGACTTTTTCCTCCTGGTAACCTAAGAATAATTTGAGCTATATTCATTAGATTTAAGAGCCGTTCAAATATTTGACCCCCATAGAAACTTTACCCCTCTCCTGTGCTACACGCAACAACGGTCTCCGGCAGACCTTTCATATTTTCAAAAGTTCTATTTTTCTCTAATTTTCCCGTATTCAGCTATTGGTATCTCATTCGTCTAACCAAAACCTTCTGGGCTGACGGTCTAAAATGGGTTTCTCAATGCGTTTGTGCGTAATGCATAACGGTTGCTAGAGAGACTGTGATAAGTGCTTATGATACAGGAACTGGAGAAAACCAGAGGACCCAAATGATCGCTGTGTCCCGTCCAACCTGGCTGAACCCGACCTCATTGGACTGAACGAAACTGCTTTGAAGTAAACTTCTATCCACATGAATTTCCATCCCATTCCATGTGATGTCCAGAGTTCGGTTTGTCAATATATTAGTATTCCCATCTACAAATCTGTTGCCTGGAAAATATTATTACTGGAGATAGTGGCACTTGACATCCAATTACTTCTGCTACTTCTAAAGTCTTTCTTAATTCCTAGTTTTATATATCTATGGCAAGTCCATGTCACAAAGATGATCAAAGGGGCCTTCCTGGGGTGGATCAGGATAAGGACTATAATAGCAAACTTTCCCACATTGATGGCTTCACAAAGCCGTCAGGCTGAGTCACATGAAGCATTTATAAGAATAAAAAATCTTAACTCTTTTACGACATCCTGTTTGAAAAATTTTTTCTCAGTCAAGAACAACTGAAATTTGACGAAACTTGTGTTAGCATCAGGAGACAGACAGAAAGATTATGTGATTACCCCGTAATTTATAAGTTAATCCTGTGCATCTTAATTATGATGTTTTCGATGAAAAACTTACGAATGCACAAGTTGCATGTGCCATCTACGGGGTCAATAATCCCATGTTGGATTGTCCGATAGGGTGTTTTTCTTCCTGCGCAGTAGACGTTTCCCTATAAAACTACAAAAAACAATAAGGCATTGACGGAGTAAAGTGTCACAAATAGAAGAGGATCGCGAACAAATGATGGTGAACATCGAACCAATGCATGGTAATCAGTACCTCAACGGCGAACATTCAACAGATATCTTTAATATTCAATCACACCCAAACATTTGGCTGGGAATACAGTTGCAAGCTGAGCGGGCGTAGTTTGTTTCTCATTGCTTTAAAGAGTGGGATGCCTTTCTACTTTCAAAGAACCATTAATCATTTACAATTAGTCATTTCCTTCATTTATTTTGGGTCATTCCCATCAATTACCAATAAAGGGTATTCTTTCATTTACCAATTAAAGGACCTTCCTCATTTACCAATTAAGGGGCTAATCATTTAAAAATTACAAGGGCCAAAGCTGAATAGGGTTTGCCCCATGTAGCAAGAATAGATATAAAGAGCCATCCTTCATTTGTCAATAAGGGGCCATTTCTTCATTTACAATTGTAAAGCGGTATTCCTATTTACCAATTAAAGGCGATTCCTTCATTGATCAATTAAAGGACCAGTATGTATTTATCCGAAAAGGGCAATTATCATTTACCAATAGCGATTTCACTCTTTCCCAATAAAGGGGCCAGTCCTTTATTTACCCAAATAAAAGGGCAATTCCATAAGTTACCTATTAAAGCGTCATTCCATCATTTACAATTACGGGCATTTTTATCATTTTCCATCAAAAGGGCATCGTTTCATTTAATTAAAGGACCATTCTTATTTTTTTAATTGTGGTCGGCCCCATGGATACTCCCCTGGATCTGTCATAGAGTGATTCAAACACAAACAATGTCAATATTACCCCCTAATTGATCGGTTGCATTCAAAATTACATATATGCTCTTCTGCATCGTCAGGAAGTGAGAGAAATATCAAATTCTAAATAGACCTGTGCTTTGATCGGTGATAGGTGACCTAGGTGTTGAGGATCGGGGGCCAACAGTCCACTTTGCCTCCAATGCAGGAGACTGGTTATGGACTACACATGTACATACCCATATTATTCAACACCCCAAAGTTGCCCATACCCCAAGTTATCTTATCGCATTACGTATCGTTTTGTTTTTCATCAAAATAAGCGTGTTCTAAAGTTAGACAATTAACAAAAATGGTAATCATCATATGCGTAAATCCCGGGAGAGGGTGGGGATGGGGGATATATTCCCCTCCCCTTAAATATTTTGATGAGGGGGAATGGTCAATACGATCATCCCCCCCCCCCATGTTGATGCCTGTTCATGTGTTTTTGACCAAAAATAACCTCATATTTTACCATAATAGTTTAAAAATTGCTAAATTTGAGCACGTTTCGCGCGCATTTTGTTCTAATTACAATAACATTTAAGGATTTTAGCTTCTAAATGGCAATTTTTTTAGCGCGCTTCGCGCGCACATGTGCTAGTAATGAATCTTTTCAGCAAACCCCGCTTCATTCATAAATTTTCATCAACCCCACCCCCCCCCCCCTATGTCAAAAAGAAATTTACGCCACTGGTAATCATGGATTCCATGTCACCACTTGCCCACAATTTGAGAGTTGCCGAAAATGCGCATATCTTTTGTAATTTATTTCATTGCTTTGATCATACTATAGCAAACCTACCTGTGGTTAGGATATGTCTCTTTTATAGTTGTCACAAACATTTTCTCGATCAATTTGTCAGTTTCCGTAACAGGGTCACCCGCTGGAGATTTTATTTCTGTCTTTTTTGTTTTGTAGAATGCATCCTTGATTTCCTATTATATATGCAAATAAAGAAATGTGTGTGATTACGCAATATTTTCTATAAAAAAATGTGCAAAAGGATCGGATTTGGCTTACATCCATTAAAGTCTAACTTTTTTTGCCGTCTTGTTCACTCTCCGGTAGACCCCCTTTTTTATGTCAACAACGCCCGCACAAGTGGGGCGTCTGCTACATAGGCCAAAGTGTGCCAAAAACTAAACTCACTAACTCTCTTCCTCTTTGCAAAGCCTTTACATCTCATGACAGGACCATCTTCAGGGGTTTGTAGGCCTGCAAGGATTCAAATTTGCATTAACAAATATGTATGACGTCATCAAAATACTGTGTTTCTGATTGGTCGGAGAATATTTTTCAAGAATTAAATCAGACACATATACACAGCAATTACTGATTACATGGACATAGGGTTTTTTGACCCAATGAATCGATTAAAAGCATTTTTTTGATTCTTTATGACGTCCTCAAAATACTGCTTTCTGATTGGTCAGATAATTTTTTTCAAGATTAAACTCGGACCCACATATAATACTTCGGTTGATTTTTCCTGATATGAGGGTTTGGTTACCCCAAAATCGAGGTGGAAGCATTTTTAGATCCATTACGTCATCAAAAAACTGTTTTCTGATTGGTCGGGCAAGTAAATATTTTTCAGGATTAAACTCAGACAATTATACAATACAATGGTGATTGCATGGATATAGGTTTGGGTGACCCAAAGAAAATCCTAGTGTAAAGTACTTTTAGTGATGTCTATGACGTCTACAATGCTGTTTTCTGATTGGTCGAGAATATTTCATTTTTCTCTGAGGTTACTCATAAAATGATTCTAAAGTGGTTTTCAGATTGCAACGATTTCGGAGTATATGTTTTTGTCAATGTAAGTAAGATAATCGTTTCTCAGATATCTGGTAATTTAAAGGCGGGGAGAATCGCCGAATATCCTAACTTACATAGTACTGCTGGTAAGCGTATTTGTTTTACATTTAGGTCCTAACTAGCGTAATCACACGGTCTGTGCTACTCACGTCCACCACGTGGCATTTTTATCTTAAGTTTGGCCGACCGGCGACATAAAACCAGCCCTAGCATTGAAGTCTGCCAAGAGACTGCAAAGTAAATTTGGTGTCATTTTAAAGAACAATCTTTTCTAAAGACGTCTGTATCAATTTCGAGGCGGAAATCGACGGAAATCATAACTTCCGTTTTATATTTCAAAAAATGAGATTTTCAATAGAGTTTTCAGACGTTTAGAAGGGGTGGAAAATTTCTTGAATGGGAAAAATTTGTGTTCACCTTATCTAATATATTAATTCTGCAAAGAAAGACTTTACAATATATAGAAGCATAGATAAATTAAAATTACCTTTAAAGGAGATACATAGTTTTGATTGCATCTTATTGGTTTTTTTCCTTGTAAAGAAGTTTAAGAGCAATTTTTGAACTTTAAACTGGAGAAAATATAACTTCAAAATATACATAGTTGAAAAACGTTTGGAATATATCTTTTAGATACCTTCATTCCAACTGAATAAAACATTTAAAAAGCTGTGGTCCGCCAAATTAGGGTTTTGGCACAACCTTTGACTCTGCCCTGGCCCACGGTGCGACGCCGCAAGAATCTCACGGGAGATTAGAGTTATAATTGGCAGGCCAAGTTAGAAGAAGTGGTTACATTTCGCACGCTCAAGTTACCTAAAATAGGGGCGTGGGTGGATTGCATTCGCTTTACGGTACAACACTAGCCCGGGGGCCAATAGGGGCCGCGGTCCATTCGGCCCCTCTTGAATCCGAAGCCGACGCTTGCGTTTTTTTGTAAAATCATGGTGTCAAAGGCATTATTTTTCAATGATGTATACAACGAAAAGAGAACTGTTTGGTGGTCTTGATAACCCTCTCACTGTTCCGTTCCGCTTTGGATGATATGGCGTTGTTCTTGACTTTTTGATGCACCAAAGTCACACTGGATCACTCCATGACCCCGGTATCACGGTCTGCGGTCAGAATGCAATTCTTGCTGGATACTACCAAAGTGGTAGAAGAACTCGCCCAGCCAAACTTTGGAACTTTGGCCGAGAAGGATTCCATTCAAACCCCAGAATTGAATATAGACAGATTGGCCATACAAGAATAAGCCACATTTGTCATAAACTTTAACTGTTTTGCATAAAAAGTTTCTTGCTACCATATCGCCTTCCACCATTTTCGTATCATTTGTTAAATTTCAGACCATTCCTGAGACAAATATCTATAAACTGCTTATCAATTTTTGAAATATTAATCAGTAATTGTTATAAGAATCTGCAAGTATTAGTACCTTGGGGGGGGGGGGGGGGTAATAAACAATTAATCCGAACTTTGCCATTATTTTTGGATTATTCGCATTTGCGTTATGTCCCTTTCTACAGCCTTTCTAAAAAATGTACAAATCCAAACTGATTTTTTTCAATTTATACTCACAGTAAGTCGGGTTGGTAACATCCATTAAAGAGAAAGACCAGGCTTTCCCAGATTTTTTGTTTCACGCATTTGCTTGTTCATTTCAATCGAGAGATAACTGCAGTGTAATGCGAAACACAAAAAAGTTGTTCCACTTTCTGGTTGAGTGAAAACGGTGAAGATTTGGTTAAAAAAGTTATCAACTTTAACAGCTATTAAATCTTTAAAAAGTGGATTAACTTCATAAAGAAATTCTAAAAGTACGGTAATGGTGGAAGTTATGATCCGTAAGTTCTGGCTTTAAGATAAAGTGAATAACATTTCGACATACTTGTTTGTTTGTTAGAGAGAACCATGAGCGTACAGCCGGCGTACAGCAAACCTGGAGGGAGTTTTTATGGTCTTGAAGTATTCATGAAACGCAAATTTCTACCAACACTTTAATACTTTTGCTTCCAAATACAAATGTTTATTGACTTTCAACAATAGTAAATGCACAAGATAGTGTCAATATTTTAAACCATTTCTTTGGATTTGGAGTGTTTTATTTGGTTCAATTACATACCATTCTGCTGATTGTAACAGATACCAATGTTTGTAATGATTCAAAGTTCCATTGCACATTGACGTGCCAATAAATATTTGTATTGTTTTATTTATTTATGAAAAGAGTTATTATCATTGAACTGTATGGTTGACTATTAAAACTTTGTGTCGATCCCTAGACGCTTTTGTTTACTGTACCTTGTTTTGTTTCTCTTGTTCAAGTTCAATCTTTTTGGTTTGAGCTTCAGACAGCATTAGCGTCGGGTCCATAGCCACGCGCAACAGGGACATGGTGTTCACTTTCTTGTTGATAGTGTTTCTAGACTGATTTTTTTTTTCCGTGATACGATTGTACCGGCATATTTTTAAAAAAGTGGTGCCCAAAGTGGTCTCCGGGGGACTCCGGGGTGGGGTGGGAAAAAAATTTAACTTTGGTATAATTGGACCAATTTTGGTGTTTTTTTGGTGTCCATCTATACGGTTTTCGGCATGACAAATGGATTCAAATAGCTTTCAAAATCCCAAATAGCTGCCATATCCCAAAATTCAAAAATGGCGCCCACAAAGTTATTTTTGGAGTATGAGGTGTCATATTGACCCATTAAGCATTTTTGGCATCCCGAGGTGGTTAAGGCTTCTTCCAAAATCCAAATTGGCTGGCCATTTCAAACTATTCACATTCCAAATGCTGCTGTATGTCAAATTAAATCAAACTTTCCCATAGTAAATTTCTTCTTCAACATTTTGTATATATTAACATATTTTTGCATTCTTGTGGTGAATATTCTTATTTTATTATGGCATTCAAGCTGATTTAAAATTTTGCACATTCAAAATGGCGCCATTTGTTTAAATTCCAAATTGCGTCTTTTTTCCAAATGGCTGCCCAAAAAGTAACTTTTTCGAATCGATTAGGGCATATTGACGATTTTAGCAATTTTTGGTTTGTTGTATTAGTTGTTTGGCATCATGAGTTGGTTAGGCAACTTCAAAATCCAAAATGGCTGCCATATATCAAAATATTCCAAATGTTAAACTAACTGCTGTATGTCAAAAATTCAAACTTGACCCAAAATGTATTTTTTTTCAACATTTGGTATATATTGATACATTTTTACATTTCTTGGGGTGAGTATTTGTTTTGTTAGCTGGCACTCAAGTGGGCCAGAAAGGAGGCAAAGTGTGCCAACAACTCAATAACTCTCTTGCAAAGCAATTGACCATCTAATTGAAGGGACCATCTTAGGGGTTTGTAGGCCTGAGGATTCAAAAATTGCATTTAAAAATATGTATGACAGTCATCAAAATATGTTTTTGATTGGTTCGAGAATATTTTTCAGATTCCATCAGACCCCTATACAAAGCAATAACTGATTACAGGGACATAGGGTTTTGGACCCAATGGATCGATTAAAAGCAGTTTTGAATGCTTATGACGTCATCAAAATACTGCTTTCTGAGTGGTCGAGATATTTTCAAGTATTAAACTCCGGAACTTAAATATAATATTGGTTGATTTCATGGATATAGAGGTTTGAGTGACCCCAGACATCGAGTTGCAGTGGAAGATTTTTGATATCCTATGACGTCATCAAAAATACTGTTTTCTGATGGTCGAGAATATTTTTCAGGATAAACTCCGACCAAATATAATACAATGGTTGATTGCATGGATATAAGGTTTGGTGGAGCCAAAGAATTCGGAGTGGAAGTATTTTTGAGTTCACATTGACGTCATTAAAAATGATGTTTTCTGATTGGTCGAGAATATTCATTTTTCTCTGAGTTTGGTCCCTCATAAAATGATTCTAGTGTTCAGATTGCAAACGATTTCGAGTGATTTTTTTGTCATTGTAAAGTTAATCTTTTCTCAGATATCTGTGTAAATTTATAGGCGGAGATCGACG
The DNA here is from genome assembly GCA_023653785.1 of Ophioderma brevispina. Classification (NCBI taxonomy): domain Eukaryota; kingdom Metazoa; phylum Echinodermata; class Ophiuroidea; order Amphilepidida; family Ophiodermatidae; genus Ophioderma; species Ophioderma brevispina. The sequence goes on along the minus strand of JAMKCH010051888.1, from coordinate 14,779 downwards.
AATATCCGAACTTACATAGGTTACTGCATGGTAAGCGTATTTGTTACTTGTAGGTTTACGCGTATCACGGTCTGTGCTACGTACGCCACCACGGGCATTTTTATCTTATTTTGGCCGTACCGGGCGACATAAAACCAGCCCTAGCATTGAAGTCTGCAAGAGGACTGCAAGTAAAATTGGTTTATTATCATTATACAAGAACAAGCTTTTCTAAAGAAGTCTGTATCAATTTAGAGGACGGAAATCGACGGAAATTATAACTCGGTTGATATTGTTCAAAAACTGATGATTTTCAATAGAGTTTTCAGACGTTTAGGGGTTATAAATTCTTCAATGGAGAAAATTGTGTTTCCCTATCTAATATATTATCTGCAAAGAAAGACTACAATATATAGAAGCATAGAGAAATTAAATTACTTTAAAGACGATTAACATTAGTTTTGATCTGCATATTGATGTTTTTTTAATTGTAAATTAATTTAGAGCAATGTTTGAACCTTTAAACTGGAGAAAAATAGCTAATAACTTCAAAAATATACAAGAAGTTGACAACGTTTGGAATATATTTTTAGATAACCTTCATTCCCAATAGCAATAAAAAATTTAAACGCTGTGGTTTCTTTTTCGCCAAATTAGGGGTTTTTGGGCACACTTTGACTCTGCCTGGCACCACTGTGCGCCGCCGCAAGAATCTCAAGGAGGATTAGAGTTATAATTGGCAGGCCAAGTTAGAAGGGGGACGGGTACAATTCGGCACGCTAACTTACTCTCTAAAAAGTGGGCAGTGGGTGGATTGCATTCGCTTTACGGTACACCATAGCCAGGGGGCCAATAGGGGCCGCGGTCCATTCGGCCCCTCTTGAATCCGAATCCGACTCTTGGATCTTCTTTTGCTAAAATCATGTTGTCAAAGGCATTATTTTTCAATGATGTAACACAAAAGAGAAGCTGTTTGGTGGTCTTGATGAAAACACTCTCACTGTCCGTTCCGCTTTGGATGATATGGCGTTTGTTCTTGACTTTTGATGACACCAGAAGTCACACTAGGATCACTCAATGCCCCCGGGTAATCACGGTCTGCGGTCAGAATGCAATTCTTGCTGGACTACCAAATGTGGTTTTAGTAGAAGAACTCGCCCAGCCAAACTTTGGAACTGTGGCCGAGAAGGAGCTCCATTCAACACCCCCGAATGGAATATATACAAGATTGGCCATACCAAGATACACACAGTTTGTCATTAAACTTAATGTTTTGAATAACGTTTCTAGGTACCATATAGCATGCCACCATTTTCGGTATCACTTTGTAAAATTTCAGACCAATTCCTGAGACAAATATCTATAAAATGCTTAACATTTTGAACTTTAATCATTTAATTGTTAAATAAACTCAGCAAGTCAGTAGTAGTACTTTAATAAACATTATCGAATGTTTGACATTATTGGATTATAGCATTTGCGTATTTCTTTCTACGGCCTGTCTTAAAAAAATGGTACCAATCAAAAACACTGATTTTTTTCAATATTATATCTAAACAGTAAGTCGAGTGGTACATCACATTAAAGAGAAAAAGACCAGGCTTTCAGGGATTTTTTTGTGTCATCTCATTTGTTGTTTTCAAATAGCAGAGATAAATGCAGTGTAATGTCGAATACAAAAAACGAGTTTGTGCCACTTTTGGTTGAGTGAAAAGGTTGAAGGAATTTGATTAATTAAACAAAAGTTATTCACACTTTAACCGATATGAAAATCTTTAAAAGGGATACACAATTCATAAAGAAATTCTAAAAAGTTACGAATGGTGGAAGTTAGGATCAGTCAGTTGTGGCTTTAAGATAAAGTGAAATAACATTCGACATACTGTTGTTTGTAGAAGAGAACCATGAGCGTACAGCGGGCGTACAGCAAAACCTGGAGGAGAGTTTTTTTATGGTCTTGAAGTATCATGAAACGCACAATTTCTACCACCACTTTGATAATTTGCTTTCCCAAATACAAATTTTTATTACTTACAATTAGTAAATGCACAAAGGTAAGCGTGCAATATTTTAAACCAGTTCTTTGGATTTGGAAGTGTTTATTTGGTGCAATTAATACTTTGGCAGGATTTTAACAGATACCAATTTTGTAATGAATTCAAAGTTCTATTTCATTCGGACGTGCCAATAAATATTTGTATTGTTTTATTTATGAAAAGAAGTTATTTATATTGAATGTATGTTGACTATTAAAACTTGTGTCGATTAAAACTAGACTTTTTTTGTTTACTTTTAACCTGTGTTTTGGTTCTCTTGTCAAGTACTAACCTCACCTTTTCTAACTCCATCCCATCTTTCTCCCCACGGCGCTCTCGGCTACGTTCTATCCCTACCGTCTATCGTATCTCCACGAACACGTGTTTGCTCTAGACCCTCGCCTCCCAGCAATTTTAGTATTAGTCTCTTGCCCCATCTATCTCCTCTACACTTCTACCCTTTTCTTTTTCCCACTCAATTCGGCCACTACAGTACCTTTCTCATAAGCCCCTTTCCTCACGCGCCATATTTTTGCCTACTACTCCCATACCCCCTTCCTTTCCCCCTCTTCTACTAACTGCCCTTTTTATCTCCGCCGCGTTATTCTCCTCTCTTTTTTTCTGCTTATTCCTTTCCATCACTCTCTACCGTTTTCTTTGTCTCTACGTAGGCCTGTTCCTTCATCCACCCCTTTTCACCTCATTTTCTCTTTCACCTTCTCTTCCTTCACTATCCCCTTGTATTTTAATGGTTTACCCGCACTTGCGCGTTTATCGCCCATTCGTCTTTTCCTCACGTTCTACTCCCGCTCTTTCTTCCTCGTCCAGCCCCCCCTCCTCGCTACCACTGTCTGGCATCATTGTTTTTCTCCCCCACCCCGATCCTCGTCCTCCATACCCGTCATACATCCTATTTTCCATTTGGCCTCCTGCCTGTTGAACTGTATTCTCACCTGTATTCTTCCTTCGCACTACCCTGCTCCTACCGGTATTTTTTCCCTATCGCTTCCATCCTCCTTTTCCACCTTTCTTCTTCGCCGCCTTATAACCGCCTGTTTGCCATCCTCACCAATTTACCGATTCACTGCTAACGCTTACCCTTCTCCCCTTTTGCCCCTCCCCCAAACTAAATCCTTCCCTCCTACTACACCTCCGTTCTCATCCCCACCTTTCCCCTCGTAAGCTCATAGTTTTATTAGCACCTGGTCCTTTGACTCTTTATACTACCCTGGCCTTGTTGCCCTACATACTCTTGTCGTGTCTTCCCCACGTGTTTTCGTGTGATTCCTTTCTATCATCCTGCCCCTCTCCTCGCTCATTTTCACAATAGCCATCTTCTTCTCCTCCATTATTTTTTTGCCCTGTTGCACACACCATTACTTCAATTTGTTCTACGCCTTCCTTCTTTCGAAACTTCCCGTCCATTTTTTCCAACTCTTACCCTACCTTTCTTCTGTACTTTGACATCTGTGCCGCCCTATCTTCCTTACCTTTAAGTTCCCATTCCCTCACCCCCTTTTCCCCCCTCTAACGTCTCCGCGCATCACTTTTTCCGCCTTCGCTATGATAAGCCCCTTCAATTTATCATCACATGTCTCTCTCTTTCCCCCCCCTCAGATTCATATTCCTCCACCCAACTATAATCGTCTCCCCCACTCCTTTCTCTGTTCCGATCCTCCTCTGTCACTATTCTGTTTTTCCTTGCTTCTGATTTATATAAACTCCCTGTCCCGTCTAACGTTGGTTGTTGTTTATATCCCTATATACTTTTTATTTCCTCACACTATCCAGGCATCCTGCATGATACTAGAGCTCTTTGTGGCTCTTCTGAGTTACCCGGAGCTGATTGAGCCTCTCCCGGTTGACAGGGATGCGGTTCCTCGATAGGGGAAGTAATTGCAAACGCGATGCGGGAGCTAGTGGACAAGGGCTCGGGCAGGTATAAGATGGGGAAGAACGAGGGAAGGGAAGAAGGGTGTAGGGTATTGGGTTGAGGGTGAGAGGGGAGGAAGGGGAGGTGGGGTTGACGTTGGCGGGGGGGGGGAAGAGGGGTGTGAAGAGCGGGCGGGGATGAGGTCACCCCCCCCCGCCGGCGGCCGCCAACCCTTTTATACAACATACCCTTTTTTGTTCTGGCTTATTCTTGCACGTCTCTTTTTTTTATTATATCCCTAGCTGCGGTTATACACTTTCGAGGTCTATTCTAGGATCTCCCACTTTTCTTCTCTCGTCTTTATTTTCTTCTCACCCATCCTAGTTCGCGCCTTGTCGACTTATGCTTCCTCTATCCATCCCTCTATCTCTCCCTTTCTTTTTTTACTTATCCCCCCCCCTTTCTGCTTCCTGTTCACATCGTACCCTCCCTTTCTTTCCCCTCTTTCTGCCTTTCTCCTTCCCGCGCCCCCCCCACCCCCCCCCACCTATTTCTCAATTATGCCTCCTACTGCTCTCATTGTGGCTACTCTCTTTTCCCCTCCATTACTCCCTCTCTTATCTTCCCATCTGTCCCTCTCCTCCCCCCCCCCCCCCCCCCCCCCCCCCACCCCCTGTTCCCCCCCCGGGGCCCCCACTGGTTCCGCCGGTCCCATCCCCTTTCTCCCTACCGCTCGACCCATGTCGCCCGGACCGGCTCCAGGAGACGCCCGTGGCTGTAAAACTGACAGTACTGATTTTTTCCCCTTAATGTTAAAGCTTTCCATCAAAAATTAAGACAAAACGAGGACAGGAACGGAAGCCATAACCCCCATCTGAGAAATGTTTTTTTTAAAAACAAAATTGTGTGAAATTTCAAAATAGGAGCAAATATGAAATTCAGCCTGTTTTTATATTGAAAATATGGAAAATCAAAATCGCCTTTTTCTCTCTTTTATGGAACCTTTGTGTCGCCAAAGACAAGGTAGAAATCTATCGAGTGTCTAATGTATAAAAAGTACTATGGTGAAAAATATTTGGGTTTAATGTTCCCCCCCCAAACTCTATCGTTGCACCTTTAACTTTATTAACGTCCCTATCTGGTTTTTGGTATGTTATTTGTATGTGTAAAATGTATCTTTTATTCTTCCAATGGCCTATACTAGACTATCCATTTGGATGCAAATTGAAGAAATTTCATATTTGTGAAAATGTGCAGTGCCGCTTTAAAGAAAATCAAATTTTCACATGGCAGAATTGAAGGGAAGTGTCCAACTCGATTATGACCAAATGCCGATTGACATCCACAACAATAATGGCAAGCAAACTGGACGACACTTCCAAGAAATAAATTTAAAAATAAAAATGTTAGGGGAAAACAGGAGGAGGCATGTAGATTTAGTTACTAACAGTCTCAAGATGAGAACAAAAGTGATTAAAAAAAGATTTTGTATTATTCACCAAAGAATAACAACAAATTGAGTTTTGTATCACTATATTGTAATGAATACTATGCAAGGCATCAATCATAATGATCAACCTTATTGTGAAACAAAAGACATTCAGTTTCATGTTACTTTTTCTGATACATCTGGTATTATTTTGAAGTAGAAATCACATTGCATGGAACACCAAGCTTCAGTTTACCATACTTCCATTTTAAAGGGAACTTCTTATCTAGTGAAAAGGCCAAATCACTATTGTGTAGTAATACCTGTCATACATTGCTGTACAAAAGTTGTGCCTGTTTACCACATATGAAATATTAGTCTGCTTAATGAAATAATTCCATGCTATCAGTGTTAAAATATACATACAAACAATGTAATTCTGTACCACAATTGTATATTATAACATTGAAAGTATTATTTTGGATATAAATTGGCTATAGAAGTCATTCTACAGTTAATTTGTCAAGCAAAATTTTGCAATCTGACCCAACCAATCAGAAAAACTGTTACATAGCTACCTTTAGGTTAGGACTAGTCTCATAGTGCAAGCAGGGAATGTCACTATCACTAGTGGTGCAAGTAGGGTATGTATATCACTGACCATGGCCATGCATGGAAATATGAGACTCTTGAACTCAACAGCCCAGTATCAGTAACAGCTGAGAAGTGTAAACAATGGATGGGCTGTATACACACAATAAGAACTGAGTACCACTGCATGAGGGTTTGGTCAATTCAGGATTAATCTTCTGCCTGACAGAAGAAAAATAGCCTAGTATTATTGCCCCATACAGAAACATCCAATAATAATGCACTGTAATAGCAAGAGCCACCCACAAGAAAATGATGAAGCTATCAAATAATAATGTAGTGTTAATTATAATTAATAGGACTGACCGATATATATATATATAAATACATCACGATCCGGGGCGAGTGTCCTCTGCTGTTGCGGTTTGAGAATGGGGCCAAAGGTTGAATGAGGTCATGAAGGTCGCATGAGGTCACCAACATGTCACCCCACCCCGCCCCCTCCTTTCCACCAATTTACATCATCGTAGCCCCTACGGAACTCATAGGCATGCAATATATTAAGGGTTAACATTTTGACCAGCCGAAGGTCACATGAGGTCACATGAGGTCATCAACATGTCACCCCACCCTGCCCCCTCCTTTCCACCAAGTTACATCATTGTAGCCCTTACGGAACTCATACGGCATGCAATATATTAAGGGTTAACATTTTGACCACAGACACACACATAGACATACGACCAGAGTAATCCCTATGTGCCTTCTGCAATTCTTGCAGACAACACAAAAAGCAATAATACAAAGATGGGTTTTTGTGGAAGAACTACAAGAAACTCCAAATTTCTTATGCAGGAATCTTTGCAGAGATACAGTACTACAGCTTCCCATGTCGTACAAAAAAAACTCACTTTTTCCTTTCAAGGTAAGTCGATGGATGAGGTTTTGGATCACAACGTGTATTGTATAGAACTGTCTTAAAAATCTGGGTGACTTCATTCAAATTGGTGGTTCGATGTGGAAATTACAACCATTTAAGCAAAATGAAATGTGTCCGCTTTCATGAGTACACACATTATCGATCGTTATTATTGATACTTTGCCTTGTTAAATGAACTCCGTGTCCCCCATCATGTTGGCCCCTGGATGCATGCTCACATATGTATCCCAATGGTGGTTGGTGGGGATAGTGGGAAGGGTTTGAAATAGTAGAGAAACAGACAAACAAATCAATATATATATTTCACATATCAGGTGTCCCTAAAAAATTGACAGTACTGATTTTTCCCCTAATGTAAAGCTTTCCATCAAAAATATCCCCATCTTAAAGGATTAAGCTGAGAAATGTTTGGTACAAAAATTGTGAAAATTTCTACATATAGGAGCAAATATGAAATTCAGCCTGTGTTTTATATTGAAATATAGGAAAATCAAAATCGCCTTTTTTCTCTCTTTTATGACATTTCTGTCGCCAAATACAAGGTAAGAAATCTATTGAGTGTCTAATGTATATAAAATTACTATTGTGACACAATATTTGGGTGTCTCAAAATCTCTCGTTGCACCTTTAACCTCTTATTAACGTCCCTATCTGTTTTTGAGTATGTTATTTTTATGTGTAAAATGTATCTCTATTCTTCCAATGGCCTAGACTATCATTTGAGAGCAAATTGAAGAAATTTCATATTTTGTGAAAATGTGCCAGTGCCGCTTTAAAGAAAATTCAATTTTCACATTGCATAATTGAAGGGAAGTGTCCCAACTGATTATGACCAAGATTGCCGATTGACATCCTGACAACAATAATGGCCAGCAAACTGACGTCACCACTTCCAAGAATAAATTTAAAATAAAATGTTAGGAAAACAGGTAGGCATTGTAGATTGTTATTAATAACAGTTTCAAGATAGAACAAAAGTGATAAAAATAGCTTTGGTATTTTATATACCCCAAATAGAAATTTCCAATAATAATGTACAGTTAGTAGCAAAGCCATTAAGCAAAACAATTTACCAATTTAATTCAAAATTCTTAGAGATTAACCGAGCCAGGGTTTCCTCTGCTGATCCGATGGCCAATATTTTTTTGTATTATCGACCGATCCACCAATCCGATCTGATGATTTACTCTATATATTAAAGATCGCACTGAGTTCAAATTCTTAAACTTAGGAATTGGCGACGATGATTATAATTAATAAATATGGATGGGGAATTTTGGATGATAAGGTGAACTTTTTGAGCAACTCTTGTCTCATTTTTCTACTTAAAACCTGGTAAAATACCCATCACACTTAGTCCCTTCTTTTCATTCAATACATTGGCCAAGAATTGGCAGGCTCTGACATTTTTGCTGATCAGAGTGCCCGAAAGCGCAAACCCCCCAAACTCAAAAGTTGCCGTTTTTGGATTTTTCATATGGTGTGTGGTTACAACGCAATACTCATGTGTTCTTGATTTTACGCAAAGAGGTTTTACGACCTGATGAGCGAGAAAGCCATATTTACAATATGGATTGTAGTCCGCGTGTTCGTGTCCAGAGCACTGCAAGCCCAATGAAAAATCCAACAACTGCGAAAATTTTGGTTTTGGGGGTTTGCGTCTTTCGGGCGTTTATCTCAGCCATTTCTGCCGCGTTTTACAAGGCACACCATATAAATGAAGAGCAAGATCAGCAATACAACTTATAATTCGAAAAACTTCAAAAATTGTAGAACGGCTGCACACTACTGATCGAAAAACATGCCGAGATACTTTTTGTGCCAGGTTTGTATTTTTGTCGTGTGGAATTCATCCAGGGATGATGCCTACACTTGAATTTGTTGTGACTTCAATAAAATTTTCTACATTACATAATTTAGCAACTTGGTCTTTCAACTGAAAATCAATTTGTCAGTTCGGTGACTAATTTAACCCCCGACACAACATTTGATTCAGCTTATTTGTGAAGATGATTAGATGGTAGGTATTGACCTTAAATAGGCACTAAAGATTGAGTCTGATTGTGGATTTCATTAAAGAATATGCCAATCAGTATCAAATCAAACGGTCAGGCATAAAGGTTGACTAAGAGATTTCCCTGATGAGGGCGCACTCAATTTCAAAACAAAATCAGTTCTTTTGATATGTAAATAATGCATCATGGCCTCATGTACTAATCACGTTGTGAAATAACTAAGCTCAAATAGAAGTAAGTTTCATATAGAAAATCACAATTTGTTTAAAATTCCGGATCCGGAATTTTTGTGATACAGCCTATCTATGGCACGTATGACCTTGCTTAGATGTTTACTGCCATGGAAATGGAAAATCCAATTACTTCGTAACTGTGTAAATTAGGTATTTTAGGGTGATTATCTTTAGTTCTAGACGAGATATTTTTAATGACTACACCAAAAAAAAAAATTTATTTTGAACATCGCTGATGTCAGCCTTAACTATACACTCAGAAGTAACACTTATAGTTTTCATCAAAATGATTATGAGTAAGTTCTTGAATTTACTGAGACCAAATTCTCAACTCATAAGGTTTCTTACCCAGACATAAATGTCAACCATGCTTGCACATGATTCACCAATGTGTCCAAACATGGTAGAACGGGGCTGTATTCATCGGACAACTGGCTTTGACCATGGTAAACAAGAGTTTGAGAAATGGTACCACAGTCCAACCTATGGTTTCAAGCATGGGTCATTTTAAACGTGGTTGGACCATGATCACCCATGGTCATTTAACCTGTTGACCATGATCAACCCTAGGTTCAACCATGGGTCACCATAGGTTGGACTTGTGGTTTTATTACAGTAACCTTGGGCTATGTAATTATGGCCAAAAGTATCGCTCACATTTAGAAAACGGCATCATGTCAGATTTCAAATGAAATTTGGGTAATAAGGGCCGTTCTCCAAACCCACAAAAAAGAAATATATGTTACAATGGGGTGGAGCACCTTTTCCTTTAATTAGCAATAGCCTTCTTTCCTATGAGAATAAAAAAAAAATGGATTATGCTGCAATCGGGTGTGGCATGTTATTTGATTTCATGCTGTCACCCAGGGCTGGATACACAATATTTCTTAAATATTCACCAGCTCCCAAATTATGTTTACCATCGGTCAGCAATACCAACAAGGATTGTGTTTCGTTTCCCAACCCTAGATGCTTCGAGAATTCACTCTAATATTAACCCCAACTTGACTTACACAACATTGTTTTGTTTTCTTGGATCTACCATCAAGAAATACAAGATTGATGTGTTGTAAGTCCATGGTTTTGGCGACAATGAATATGAAGAAGCACCTGACTGGCATGGCATACATAAGGAGATATGGAAAAGTACTTTCACAAAGCGGTTGATGAAATGACAAGTAGGATTATTTCTGGCTCCTTCACAATATATGCCCTTGAAGATATTTGTCAAAAGCAGTTCAATGTGACAATGGAGTCTTGCACATGTGGCTATTGTACAAATATATTATCCCCGAAAGGTGCGATAATACGGCACATGAACAGGGGACATTTGCTGTAATAAATACCCATGTTTCCCAAAGATCAAAGATTCTTGCAAATTGCCAGTAGCACAGATCTCAAACAATGTTCAGATGGCATCGACCCTGTAAATTCCCCATGGAGCAAATTTAAGTGTGGCCCAGGGGCATTTCATATTTCCAGCAAGGTATTATTATTATTATGATATTTGTCAAGTACAAAATCGCAGGGAATCAACCTTTACATGGACAAGACAGAAGTGTACGATACTCTATCAATTGCTAAGCAAATTTCAGGATTTTTTTCCCAATTCTTTACACACTGTTATGACTGTTGACTATGCATCATGATAGATTAAACAGATTACAGAGTGGTAAAAAGGAACTACTGTAAAAGTGGAAATTTTCGCGCTTTTCGCGCGCTTCTGAGCTAGCGCAAAATTAAAAACCCGCGAAAATGTTTATTTTGTGTGTAGGTCTATGTAGGATAGCTGAAAAGAGCGAATTTAAAAACAAGCAAACATGTTAAAAATCGCTGAAACGCGAAAAATTACACACACAAAAATTATCACTTTTACAGTACCCTTAAAGGGGCATTTCATGATCCACAGCCTCGTCTTCTGACTTACCCAAAAAGTTAAGATTTTTAAATCTATATTGTCAGCTTTAGTGTTGTTTGCCTAATTTGAAGTGCAAATTTGATCATTTGAAGAAATTTGCATTTTGTATTTTCTATCTAAAACAGCCAGAAGTTACAATACTGTGGAGACACTGTGATTCAAGCCTTTGTTCATTATAACACCAAAATGCAAGATCAAAATCAACTGATATTTTGGAAGTAAGTTTTTTGAATGATACTGTATTGGAGATGGACAACGCACGATAGTGTTGGAAAAAAACAACCAAAATGCACTTGGCCAGATTCCAACCGGCGACCTTCGTATTACATGAACGACGCTCTTACCAACTAAGCTATCAAGGCAGGGTTGATAGAGGAGCGATAGATATCATCTATAGGTGTTAGGTTCGAAAGGTGTCCTTCTCTTTCCTAGCAGATAGCATCAGAACGGTATATTTACATATACGATTTTATATTTGTTTTGAAATTTAACTACTTAGTTCTCCAGGTAGACAATGATGAATATTTTTTATTAATCTTTCCCTTTCACCTTTCGAAACCTAACACCTATAGATGACATCTATCGCTCCTTTATCAACCCTGCTTTGATAGTTTAGTTGGTAAGAGCATCATGCATGTAATACGAAGGGTGCCGGTTCGATTCCGGCCAAGCGCACGCTTTTTTTTTCCAACACTATCGTGCGCTGGCCATCTCCAGGGAAAGATTAATAAAAATATTCTCAATACAGTAACAATTAATTTAAAAAAATATTTATCGTTGTCTACCTGGAGAACTAAGGAGTTAAATTTCAAGATACTATATTGTCTCTAATAAACACCCAGGGTGTGAAATGTTTCAACAAAAGGGGCATTCATTATAGGTCATTTGTTCAGTTATCCTTCCATTGTAAACCACAGCCAGCACTGTCTGAAATACCCAATGCTCCCGCACAAAAAAGTATTGATTGCCCCCCCTCGCTCTTTGAATCAAGTCAAACAGTAACAAACGACTGCATCTACTGCTCTACAAAAATAAGTGTCTACAGATTTGCATTAAATAATGTAAATGGGTTGAATTGTCCATAATTAGGCTACCCAATCTTGTTCAAATTGTTGGAACAATTGTGCACAATTATGGTTCACCACCCCCTCAATTCAATGTTGCATGCATGAGGCATGACACACTTGTTCATAACAATTCGGTCTGCATGTTATTGTTCAACACTGAACTGGGAGGGGAGGAGTAGTGAGAAAGAAAGTAGAGATACAATGCATTTCAAGCAATATCTCTTGACATAGATGCCAATATTAACAAGTGTTCCAAGGACTTATGAACAAGATTGTCTAGTTCAGAATTCAACACAACATGTACGGAATAAAGCCTGTAAGACCCCATAAGACTATTCATGTGGTTTGCAGGGGACTTCTATTGATGATTTCGTGCTGTTGAAACTGATTTCGCGGTTCGCGGCTTCCGCGCTTCGCTATATTCAAAGAATCTAAGCTGTGGGCCGCCCAATGACCTTTGACCTGGCATGGACATGACATTTTGATCTCATAAAATATGGGATCGCTCATGGGGCACCTATGACAAAAGTTGGTTCCAATTGAACTTCAAGTTTTCAATTAGATCAATTTTAACAATTTTTTAAGCCCATTTTTCAACTGACCTCAATGACCTTTGACCTCTTGAAAATGACCTTCTGACCTCATCACATATGAGGTCCCATTGTGCACCATGACAGAAAGTTGGTTCAATTGAAGTTTAAATTTTCAAGAGGTCAATTAAAATAAAAACAACAGTGGTGACACACCACATCACACACACATCCACAAATCCACAATACATACACACGCACAACGGATTGCTAAGTGGTCCTGCCAGCTATAGCTGGCGGCCCACAATTACATGAAGGAGTAATCTGAATTGACCTCAATTCTCTGTAAACTCAGGGATGATGATTAAACTTTTTATGAAAGAGACAAAATGGTAAAAACACAAAGCTGGAAAAAAAATGAATAAAATATGGTTAAAACAGCTGAAACTGGGCTGAAAATAACAGAAAAACATGTGAAAAATCGGGCAAAAAAATCAGCGAGCCATATATCTGAAAAAAAAACTTTCATCTGAGACTAAGAGACACAAGGACCATTTCCGGAAAGAAACCGCGCCCCTTAATTTTTTTTAACAAAAACGAAAAAATTAAAAATATTAAAAAAAAAAAATATTTAGTATTTTCTGTCATGCATGACAAGAAGGAAAATCAAACCCCATGGTTTTCTATAGGGACAATTGGAGGCGAAATGTTCCTCAAAAAAAAAATTTTCCTCTGTCCACTTTTAAAAATAGGGGCATGTTCAAAAAACTTACCGCCATGATGAGATGTCTGAGTTCATGGTTGGCAGGGGAAAGACGGCTTGTAATTGGCCTCTTTGCAAGAACTTGTTGCACATGCTGTAAAGAGAAAAATGCAGGGATGTATTTTTTTTTTTTTAAATGTCAGCTACAACTATAAACAATCTGTACTCTTTCCCAAACAGCTTAATCCTATGCCACCCAACTCGCTGAGTTGATGGGTCGAGAAATGTCCAAAAAGATCGATGATGGCATTCTTCGGAACACCCACACAATATGGGCATGAAATCGTTGGCCAGACAAGTTGGACATTCCCTTCGGGGCGTGCCATCCCCTGCTCATGGGGCTGGTGTGCCGGGTGCCCTCTATTCTCTTCCCTTCCCGCTCAGAGAGAGTGATAGGTTGAGAGCACTTACTGGTACATTTCATAAAATATAAATATTTCCTAAATTTGCTTTCAAATGATAGTCTAGGCCATTGGAAGAACTTACAGATATATTTTACACATCCCAAACAGTGAGGGGCATTAATAATAAAGAGCAGAGGCTAAAGACCACCCAGGTAATTTGTAGGCTTAACTTAGGTTTTCCATAACTTTATCCATTAATGTGTTTTATTACATGAATATCAAGGTTTGTACTCAATGGTATTTAAAGGTCAATGGCCGATTGCTAATAGCCTAGTCCCCAGAAGCCCAGATTTACCGAAGTGGTCAACAATTTGAAGGTTTATTACAGAAGAAGGGATAATAGTTTTCTATTTTACCTGTGAAATCGTAGAGCAAAGATGTTGATTTGGGGCAGTTATGAGCGAAATTCGTGCCCCCATTTTGGTCGACCAATATTAATTTTAAACAGTTACTTATGGTCTTACAAATCCGTTTAGTCTTCACCTCAAAATGGATTGAAATATAGGCGACGAAACTGTACAGATGGAGTTTGGGAGTGAGGACCTCATCTATTTAAGATTAAAAACTCCCAATTTTTGTAAATCGGGCCTTCCCCTTTAAAAACCACAAAAGTCACAGGCTGGTCGAAATATGGTGGATGCATGGGCAATTAATACGCTGTGTTTTTTTTGTTGAACACCATTTTCCCTTGGCTGCTAAATCAAACACTCTGGAGTGTTTTATTATAAAATCGTTATGTTACCATAAGGGCAATGATTTGGGTTAATATCTCAGGCAACGGCTGAATTCATAAAAGCCTTTAAACCATGCAAAAAATATCAAATTTGAGAAATTTAGGGGTGACACTATTTTTCCAAATGTGCCAGTGTCTCTGTTAAAAGCACGGATATTAACCAGGTGGTATACCAAGACACAGCATTAAGTAGACACGGATACACACAGAGGAAACTCCTTCAGTGATATTACCAGCTTCTCAAGCAGCTGACAAACAGACATTGCTC